>PVLD010014257.1:0-53032 GCA_004027595.1 Dinomys branickii
CTTGGAATCAGCCCCTCCCACCGTGTTACCAAGATGGCGCCTATATCCTGTTTTCTGGTTCTTGTTGCCGACTCTGTGTATACCTTATATAGAAAGGTGCCTGCTTACGGCGCCCTGAAACCAATCCTGAAGGCCCACGTAGCGTAGTGTGATTTGCTAACCGCCCTTATATAAGTTGCTGTAACGGGAAGCTGGAAGAGGAAGAAGAAGCCCGGAAGGAGCCACAGAGAGTGGTCTCCTGTGGGGTATGTGCTGTGTCCAATAAAGAAACACGTTACAGAATCTGATCGTCTGTGTGCTGTCTTCTGCGGGTCGGGAGCGGCGCCGGACAGTACTGTCTCCCCTCCAACCTGTTTGTCACACTGGTTTGTCCAAAATAACTTTCCAAAACAACACAAAAATGTTTTAAATCTATGCTTAAATTGTCCATGGCTCCAGCACTCTTATGATAAAATTTGAACCTCTGCAGAATCACATGGAAAGCCCTTCATGATCCGGCGCCCATCCAGCCTGCCAGCCTCACTGCTTGCATGCTTCTCCTTCACTCCCAGCTCGGCTACTCTGAAACATTTCATTTGCTGTGCACCATGTATTTCATCTGGGTCTTTACATGTGCTACTTTGTGTGTCTAAGCCTTCCCTAAGTCCTGTCCTACAGGAACCCTGATTCCCACCCCAACTGTGGCTGCACTGTGTATCTCTTCTACATGTTCCCATGGCAGAATAGTACTGAACCTTGTCTTCTAGCACTGCTTGTGAATCTTTCATGGCTTCCAGATAGATTATGGGGTAGGAAGAGGCCTTGTTTACTATTCCATCTCCAGCCACCCAGCCCAGAGTCTGGCAGAGGATGTAACATGAGTGAATGTTACAGTACTTCTCTTACACATTGTTGGGTACTTTTATATTGAAAAATTTAATAGTGTGAACCAATCCTTTAGAATCTTTTGGATTGTTAAAATGATCCATCTTAAGCATTAAAGAATGGGAAAATGTATGTTCTTGAAATTTTCATCACCCCAGTTAGCCAAGGAACTTTTTCTTGAAATAGGTTCAGGCTAGCCTTGAACTCACTATGTAGCTCAGGGTGGCCTCAAACTCCCAGCAATCCTCCTGCCTCAGCCTCCTGAGTTCTGGGATTACAGGTATGCACCATCACACCTGGAACCCAAGGAACTTCTATAGTGATTTTTTTACTGAAAAAACCTTGAGATTTCCATTTATTCAGGGACATAGGACTGGTAGTAAACAGAAATTTATTGGTATGCCTAGACATGCCAGCTTTTAGAAATATTAAGGATCCCTTTTCCACTCTCTGTCAGCCACAATTAAGGAAAACAAGCAAATAAAAATTATTTTCTACATGTGGACGGACTGAAGGGTGATTTTGATCTACTCTTTATGTCATAATTTTTTTTACATTTTTAGTGAGAAATTATCAAAGGGAAAATTTCATGGAATTAGTTAATTATTGGCTGTTTTGTGACTAATCTGAATATTTCATAAGTATTCACTGTTTTGTTGAAATGACTAATGTTTTATCATATCAGTGCATTCTTTGGTGTAGAACTGAAAAATCCATTCTCAGAAATCATCATTTCAGGGATTCCACAATTGATAAATATAGCCTTTTAGTTACTGGCTGGGTTATATTTTCGGTGTTACTTAGATTTCCCACTGCCTCGGACCTTCTGCAATGGCCCACAATAATAATAGTTTGTGATTCCACAACAAACAAATCACTGGCAGTCTTTACTTATGGTCTTGTAATTTTGTACTATATGGGTCATTCTATTGCATCAACCTCAAAGGTTACAACAGTCCTTGGGTGTTAGAAGCCAGCTGGTCACTTGGTGGACATTACTGGGAACTCCGTGCTGCTTTCTGCTTGAGTGTATCCGTTGTGGATTCTTGGGGATACCATTCATCTAGTGAATTCCAAATAATCTTTCCCCTTTTGGAAGAATAAATTTCTGCACATGTCTCATTTTCTTGAAGGTGATTTTTTTTTCCTTCCATTGCTTTTATTCAGATCATCTTCCCTAAAAATTTCTAGTTTTAGGAAAAATTATTTTTGGCATTTTCTAGTTACTTCTTTGCTTTCCTTTATGTAGATAATGGTCTTGCCATCGTGATACTGTGCACACAGGAAGAACTTGCTAAATATTTGGTGACCCACTGAATAACTGACCCTTTGTTATAGCACCTGACCCTGGTTGCCAAGGATGAGGCTCCCACTGCCACAGAGTCTGAGCAAGGGGATAACTGTTGTCCTTCTCTTATTCTTATGCACCAATTTAAACATTAAGATATCAGTTACTTAGATTCAAATTTCTGAACACTGGAAAAAATACAGCTTTGGAGACATTGCTAAGGCCAAGATGGTTCTCTACCACTCTACATGCTCAAAGCACTGACGTACTCAGAGGCAGAGGGTGAACGGACATTCTCTTCTCAATTTTTAGAACATAAGAAAATTTTGAACTGTTAGTTAAATGATTGGCCAGACATAAAAATAGCAGAAATAAAAGAAATAATTTTAAGCAAAAAATTTAACAGTTCTGGGCAGCGCTAACTTTTGTCACTATGAACACCATTGCCATCAAAAATATCAAGATACTTCTTTTTTTTTACCTGATATCTGGAAACGTCTTCATTTTAGAAGCAGAATCTCTAAATTTGAAAAATGCGTGTTTCATTTTTAGATACAAATATTGTAAAATCTAGAAATAGTCAGCAGTTCATAGATATATAAATTTCATTTCAAAATTTTAATAGCCAAAATAAACCAATTCAATATTCCACAGTAAAGAGAAAATAGCAGATAAAATTATGCAGTGGTAAGTGCAGAACCCATTAAAATGTTAGGATTTTAACCTAGGACTACAAAGTTAGAAAGCATATGGAGCTCCTTATTTTCTTTAAATCTGATGAGCTGGCATCAGCAGGTCATGTCTTCCCTTGGTCTTGGTGGCTTTACCTCTAGGGTGGGGGGTCAAGGGATTTGCCTACAATTTCAGGCTAATTCAAAACCAGAGCCAAGTCCTCCTTGTAATTAGGCTTTCCTGTAATAGCTCAAAAGCTGTGCTCCATGTTCAAGTTCATACGTTATTAAGGTAAACGCAGAGTGTTTGCTTCTGTCAGTGCTACTGTGTCAAACAGAGAGAAGCCGCAACCCAGGAGAGGCCAGAACTGGTCTTTGTGGTGGGAGGGGTGCTGGCCACCATGGGAGAGGAGTTTCCTTTGGCTTTGGATGCTTTAAAATTGGGAGTAGGTATTATTCATGAGTACAGAGGAACAGGTTATTAGGGAAAATCAAACTAAAGGACTGCAAAGAAGGCACAGGGCATAGCCAAGGAGACATTGGATGGTGTGGGACCAGTGTCTAGCGCTGGGGCTGTAGGGAACAGTCCAGAGACCCAACACCACAGGCAGCTGGGCTAGCAGGGCTGGGCGCAAAGATGCCGGCAGGAAAAGATGGTCTAATGGAGAAATCAAACACCTTACTGTGTTTAACCATAGAGCGTGGGAGAGTTCACAACTTTTCAAAGCTCATCTGTGACACTGGTGAGAAAAGAGTTGCTTCACTCACTTTCTAAACTACATTTCATATTTCAAGACAGAGGAATTCAGTTAACACATTCGAGCCGCTTATTCCAACACGTGAGGAAAGATCACGATTTTCTGAAACTTATTTTTGCTAAGGAACAATATTCTGTAGCTATCTATTATTTCACTTTACATTTTACTTATAAAGTCTGTGACATAAGTTCTAACTGGCTTTATAATACATGTAAAAGACATTTTAAACACAAAGTAATCTCAGTGACTGAACTCACTCTTTGTAAAAACCATATCACAAATAATATGTTTTAATAATTACCTTGGTCATGATGTGTGCCTTCATTGCACAGATCTGCTCAGCTGGTGAGGGAGCCAATCAGAAGGTGATTAGATAGTTCATTACTCATTCACAAGATATTATTCACTCTTTGCATAATAGTGAAGGAATTTGAAACTTATCTAATTTGTATAAGGTTTCAGAGCAATATAGTTTTTAGTGACATGCTTATGAAAAATATCATTTCAGTAAGTGGAAGTGTGATGATATTCTTTGATTAATGCAGAAACTCTAATTAACACTCCATATTTCTTTAAATTGTCTGTTTTCTTTCCTTCTTTTAAAGATAGTTCTAATCATTTTAACCTGTGTAAAAGCTCTAGGTGGAACAAGGTATTGGACAATTCCCAGGGCTAAAATTTCCAAAGTTACACACTTTCAATGACTTCTTCTGTACAGATGAAGTTAATACATGAAACTTCTTTCTCATGGAAGAAGGAATTAGTATGTTTTGAATTAAAATCTATAAATTCCGTAACTATATGAAATTACCATATTGACATGTTAATCTAAGACAAGAGCACTTAACCTTGGCAGTAACCATAAGGTTTACTCCTTTGGCCATTTCCATATCCACAGGGCACCTACATAGGAAGCCAAATGTGAAAAATAAATGTAAATTTATGTGTGGTTTTATCGATTCTTTTCAGTGTTTTTCTTATTGATAGACCATAACTTCTTCAGCTAACACTGAGCAAGGAAAATTGAAAGAGAAAAGGAAGATGAGACAGGAGGTTTACTGGAGAATTATGTGTTTGTTTGCTTCATTAGGAAATGTCTTACACCTACAAAGGCATTGTCCAGAACATTTGTCTCTCACTACGGGACATTTTCAGGCAGGCTGGAGACTTATTACTGTGCCTAACGGCCACAGAGGTACTTGGAAGTAGGAAATATGTAACTTGTTAATTTTTTTTCATAAAATCCAAATTGATATTTCTGTGAAGTAGTAGTGTTATAGGCAGTTGAGTTAGATAAAAACATAGGCAGTCAGACAGGGCCAGGCCCTCCAAGGGGCCAGCAGACCTGAAGGAGCCAGCGGACCTGTGGGCCAGACCTCAAGACAAAAGGTGCTAAACGAATACACCTACTTATCTCCCTAGGTGTAAAACATCAGGGACTGATATTCTAAATAAGTAACAACCACCTTCTAAAAAGCCGGGAAGAGTCGCTAGCACGACCCCCACAGGAAAAGCCCCTGATCTGTATCCATGCCCGCTTGCTATCTGACTCGCTTCCCCATTTGATCCCAGTCCACTCAGTCTTACCTGGACAATTATACCTGTAATCTTATTAGCTGACCATAGTTTTGTTCTTCTCCCTTACCTTGGACTTGCCTCACTTCATGGTTTTTCTCTATAAAAGTCCCTGGAAAAGACAGTCGGGGGGGGACCCACTCGGGTCCCCCTTCTGTCCCTTTCTTGGACAGAAGCTTTCTTTCTCTGAATAAATATATTCTGCTCTTAACCTCCATTGTTCCTAAAATTCATTCTTCGGTTTTAGAGAACACGAACTCATCTGATATCATTCAGGTTGGGAGATTTATTTTCCGGTATCAGTAGTAATTCAAGCAAGACCCTCTCTTAGTAAGTCTGTGACACTGCAGGCAATAGACACTCCAAAGTTTCCTTCCCATCCATCCATCCATCCATCCATCCATCCATCCATCCATTATTTTCAACACCTACTATGGACCAGCAGAGTGCCAAGTGAATGCTTAGGGTGCAAAAAAATGCTTAAAACAAGAACTTTGTGCGCAATCTCTTTGTGAAAAGACTCACTAGAGGTATGTTTGTATCCACCTTCTAAGATACCTATGAAAGAGATGTAAGAGAAATTTTCTCTAGTAACAATGATACATGAGCTGTGCTAAACCACCCTCCTTTCCCCCTTCCGGGAGTTAAGCTGTTACAATGTGTAGCCGCCCAAGGACAGAGTAAACCAGAGGTCCTGAACTGTCAAGATAAGGACAAACCTCATGACTAAGGAATTTGTAAAATATACCTTTCCTGGGCTACTTCTATCCATATTAGGAAACAACCTCTGCCACTAACCCCAGACCTCTACATAGCTATTTCCCCCAATGAATGTAAAAGCCCCTTTAAAGTAACCAATGCCATCTGCTTCTGTAACCACGCTTGCAAAAACCCCTCCTCCCTTTGTTCTAAAGCATATAAGCCCTGCTCGGGCCCAACTCGGGGCTCTCTGTTCCTGTGTGTTCAGTGAGCCCCACGCATGCCTGGATAATAAAGACCCCTTGCGAATTGCATGAGTGAGTGTCTGTTGGTGTCTTCCTACACGCGGCGGGCATCTGCACCCCCACACCTAAACCATCAGAAACAAGCCTTTCACAGTATTTCTTCCCTTGACATATTTCTTTTTCAAAGAACAAATAATCAACATAATAAAAACTAAATAAAAGGAACACATTCTAGTAAACATTTTAAAAATTCCGGTGTAAGTGGACAGTGCAAACTTAATTGAAGTGAGAAGATTTACCATTGTTCTGTATCTCTAAATACCTTCACTAACTCCAAATGCATGAATTTATTTCCTTTCCAGGATTAATGGGAAAACACTGTTCTTGAGTCTTACTAGGTTTCCCCTATCATCCTACAACTGTGTTGACATTTACCTGATTCTTTAAAATCACATCAAGGGGCTGGGGATGTAGCTCAGTGGAATAAGCGCCTGCCTAGCAAGTGCAGGGTCATGAGTTCGATCCCCAGTACTGCAAAAAAAAAAAAAAAAAAAAAAAAAAAAAATCACATCAAAGTTCTAGGCTCCACAAATGGAATTACTTAAAAAAGTAACTTATCCATACATTAACTTGTCCTGCCCAAAGCTTCCAGGCATCCCTTTTACCTGGAATGAGGTGCGTGCAGCATCCAACTGTCAGCACTTTATGGGGAAGTACTGGGTGTTCTCGGTTTAACTCTATAAAGGATCTAGGTCAGGAAAGTACTATTTCATTTCCCTCAAAATTATAGCATGCTTGGTCAGGGGATCTGTGCTTGTGTCCATGTGAGGAAGTGTTGCTGTAGTGAGTTTAATACATCCCGTGCTAAGGGACAGCCCAGGTTCAAAGTTGGCAGGGCTGAAAGTAGCATGAAAATACAGATTTACCTTAGGGGATTCGGGGGATGCAGGGTCCCCAGGAACCAGGTCACATAGCAGGTGGTGAGCAGTGGGTAGAGAAAGCTTCACCTGTGTTTCCAGCCCTCTATCGATTCATTTCCACTGAGCTCTGCCTCTCCTCAGAAGAGCTGTAGCATTCAATTCTCACAGGACGTGAAACCCTGCTGTGAGCTGTGCTTGTGAGGGCTCCTCATGAGAACCTAACCCCTAACACCCCCGCCCCTTCCACAAAACAACTTCTGGTGCCACAAAGGCTGTGAACTGCTGGAGCAATGCAGCACTGAAACCTTAACTAAGTGGCTGCCTTGGACAAGGAGAGTGCTCTGCACAGGATGCCAAGACTTGGCAAAGGCTCCACACTGCAGGGCTTTCATATGGGCTGTGAGCATCTCTGCAGACTGCTTTGGACCCTACGTGGGAGTAGGTATCCCCTGGAATTGTACTGCAGGCTGGGCCCACACTGTGGAGAGGCGTCCTTAGAGCCAGCCGCGTGTGACTTCAGTCCTGATTCGGTGACCTACAGCAAATTAACTCTTTTCTGAGCCTCTGAGCCTCAGTTTTACCATGTATACAATAAAAGAATTCTCAACCTTGATAAGGATAAAAAGTAAATGGGATGTATTAGGCAAGGTCATGCCAAATTTAATTTACATAAATTGTAGTCAGAATTATATATATCCATAACTAAATATTTATGTATGTGTGAGTGAGTGAGTGAGTGTGTGTGTGTGTGTGTGTGTTAGATAAAATAAGTACTTTTGGCCCTACTTCATGTTCTGTGGATAATGGGATGACTTAAATTTTTTAAAAACTGTCTTACGTTTTAAGAAAGTGATTCTGTGGTTAAGTCTACATAAGGCAAGTGGCGTAGTAAATGAAGCAATCTTTAATACATACACCCCTAGTGTTAGTTGCTCAATAAATAAAATTTCAGTCTAGATTTGTCTGGACTGGGAGCTCCTCTGTGCCATCTGAAAGTCATGTGGAGTTCTGATAGCTTTACCGTAGGGGCTTCCAAACCCTGCTGTGGCCACAGAGCCAACCTGCAGATGGGGGAAAGAAAGATCACACTTAGGGAGTGTATAAGTGGTGCACACCGCTTCTCCTCTCTTTCCATCCACTGTAACTGACCCACTTGGCAACAGCTTATTACAAGAGAGGCTGGGCAATGTGTCCCCGCAAGCAGGTTTGGTGACCCATTGGCAGAGCTTGGAACACAACCAATTCCCTTCTTTTTCTTTCTTCCATAACTGCTCTTATGAGGACTTTTGTGTCTTTTTTTCTCAAGAATTGTCTCCTTTATTCAGTACACAGCCCACTAACCTAGCCTGTAAATTGCTCCCTCATCACATGTGAAATCTCAGGATAGACTGAAAAGGCATCATAGTTTTCAAAGTACAAAAATAAAGTGACAATTCCCACCTTACTTAAAACCCAGATTGAGATGCTTCTCAGGTCAAATTTGTGCTTCATAGCAACAAACACAAGGGAAGAAATATGAGTAACAAAATGAAACCTACAGCAAAAACCTGGAAAAGCATCTGCCCTATGAAATTTTTCTTTAAAAATTTAACTACAAAATTATTATAAATAAATTCAACATATCAGTTTTCCCCAGAGTATGCCTTTGAATACATTTTAAACAAAATTTGAAGCAGCACATGCTTCCAAAAGTATTAATTTTGCTCTCTTCATTTTATTCCTATTGTAAATGTGTTGTAGGCAGCTGAGTTAGATAGAAATATTACAGGCAGTCAGACATGGTCGGGCTCTCGAAGGAGCCGACATAAAAGATACCTGTGTGCCAGACCTTATGACAAAAGGGGCTAAACAAAGCCCACTTACCTCCCTAGGTGTAAATGTCAGGGATTGATATTCTAAATAAGTAACAACCATCTTCTAAAAGCCAGGAAGAGTCATTAGCCCGACCCCCACAGGAAAAGCCCCTGATCTGTATTCATACCCACTTGCTATGTGACTTGCTTCCCCATTTGATACCAGTTCACTCAGTCTTACCTGGACAATTATACCTGTAATATTATTGGCTGACCATAGTTTTGTCCATTTCCCCTACCTTGGACCCACCTCACCTCATGGTTTTTGTCTATAAAAGTCCCTAGAAAAGACAGAGTCAGGGGTAACCCACTCGGGCCCCCCTTCTGTCCCTTTCTTGGACAGAAGCTTTCTTTCTCTGAATAAATATATTCTGCTCTTAACCTCCATTGTTCCTAAAATTCATTCTACGGTTTTAGAGAACACAAACTCGTCTGATATCATTCAGGATGGGAGTTTTATTTTCCTGTATCAAATGTATGCCAAGCATAGCTGTTGGGTAAATCGCAGTGGATTATAACTCTTAGGGGAGCAACAGCGATATTAATAATAGCAAAACCAAACATTTTACAAGAGTAGACAAACTTAAGTCTAAACTTTCACAGGAATTTATTTTGTGGATTTAGATAAAGTATTTAAAATATTACCAGTTCATATACTTGCTGGCATTTAACCCCCAAATCAAAAGGGGATGACTACATTTTAATGTGTATGTGTGATGATCAGAAGAAAAATTCTTCAGAAAATTCACTTCTCTGCCCGGGATATTCCTTAACTATCGAAGACCGGGTTAAATAACCCTAAGTTATTGCAGGCTAGTCAGGCCTACAATCTCCCAAGCGAGTGGACAGATGAAGGCATAAATAAAAAATGAGACAATGGAATATGATTTCAGGGCTTCCAGGAGGGACTAATTCTTTTCTAGCTTCTGTATTCTCTGAATTAGCCAAAGACTTTAGTGGGTCACCCGTATTTTATTAGGTTTTCAAATAAGGGAGGGGGAATACTGAAGAAAATGCAGGAATCTGAGCAGGAATCTGGGCAGGACTCAGAATCCTTTCAAGGACTCCTCCAAGTACTATTATGTTAATTTAGGAGAGCTGTGCTGTCTCCAGGAAGGCCTTTACAGCAGGGCTGCAAGCCATAGTTTCCTTAAAGTTAATGGAAGTAGGAGCCAGACATCCTCACCTGCGGTCACCTTGTCCTCAAGGCATTGCAGCGTCACAGGCCAATACAGGCCTCAGCAGTGACCAGCGACTCATGGAGGTTCGTTTACTATGAATCAGCTGCCCATCTGCAGACAAGGTGCCTAAGACTCGGACAACTCCCAAGTAAATATGAAAAGCTAATTGGTTAATATTAAATCCTGCTCAGAGCCACTTAGCAGTGGTCCCCAACACTTAACCATCCCAGAAGTGGCAGAGAAGTAACTCAATCTCTGAGCCAGTCATTGTCAAGAGGAACTCTGCCATATTCATAGTGCCAAAATCTACAGAGGTGGGCTTGTTGCATGTGTTAAGGAATCATAGGTATTAATTTCAAAAGTTCAATGTAAAAGGTCATTAGGGAGCTTTATTTTGTATCTTACTGCCCCATTATGATTCTGTCCTCTTGTACACTGAAGTCTCCAGGGAATTAATTTCATCAAATTTGGTTGGCTCTTGGACTCAAAGACTCTGAAGACTATGGTCATCTCTATCTCTTTCACATTTTGTGATTTTCTTGTTCAAAAAAATCTAAGGTTCTTTATTAGGTATATTGGTTAGGTTTCTCCAGAAGAAGAGCATGGATTGCGTGTGTGTGTGTGTGTGTGTGTGTGTGTGTGTTCACAGGATCAGAGACTAGAGAGTCCACAAGGCGTTCATCTGCACCCTGGAGAGCTAGAGGATCCAGCCACTGCTCAGCCCAAGGGGCCAGAAACCACAGAGTAAGAAGCACCAAGGATACAGCACCAGTCTGGGTTTGAGGGCTTGGAAGCTCCTTGGAGAGCTGCTGGTATGAGTCTGCCTTGAAAGGCTTTAAGACTGGATCTGATGCCCACAGGAGATACTCTCAGCAAAAGACAGACCAGATCAAGCAGAGAGGAGCCTCCAAACAACACAGCAGACTTTCTTCCTCTCCTGATTTGTGACTGAGAAGCAAAACAGATTGAAAAGAGTGCTGGAGAGAAAGAAGCCAGGGACTAGATCTAGTCCATGCAGACACTCCCAGAAGTGTGTTTTATTAATCTCCTAGACATCTCTCAACAAATCAAAATGAGAATCAAAATGAACTGTCACAACTATATTTCAGTGGATCCACTAGGGTCAGACATGACTTATGTGCCGTGTAGCTCTACTTAAATGCCCCATGGAGAGCTGAGAATACATTAACATCCAAGCGAACACATGTGAAAGATAATTATTCATTTGCTGACAGCCTCAGATTTACTAACATTTCAAGCCATATCAGCAGAAATCCATCGTCATTACAGAATTTTTACGCCACTAAAATTGGATGTGCCCCAAGTGTAATATTTGGAAAGAATCTATTGATTTTCTTTTAACTATATAATTAACATCAGGTAATTTTAGATGGAAAAATGTAGTGGAGTGTGAAGAAGAAAATGAAAATTATTTTTAAACTTACCACACTCCTAATGTGTTAAGATTTGGGTCAACACCTCTTCAATCTTTTAGTTACAGCTAAACTAATCCTGTTCTGTCCAACTCTAACCTCACCCTCATATCCAAGTGATGTATGATCATGTCTCTAGTACTTCTTTATATTATTAAAATTGCGTTATTGCCCAACCTTTTATTGCTGCCTAATATTCATCAATATCTCCATACCAGAATTTCTTTATTCATATTGTTGGACATATTTTATAAATTCTGTTGTTGTATACAGTAAGTTGAAACCTTTTATATTTACAACTATGACTACATTAGTGATCAATTCTCAGTAAAGGGTCATAGAAATATAATTACTGCATCAGAAATTGTGATGTTTTTGAGTTTTCAGGTTTGATTATCAATTTACTTTTCAAAATATTTGAACTAGTGTAAATCCTTACAAAATAGCTTGTGGCCCCGCCTCTCACCGAACCCTTAGCAGTATTAAATAGTAGCAGAGCTCTGTGGTATAAGGCAACTCATGTCAAGGCTCTCCACTTCTTTTGAATTATAATATAATAACGCTGTGAACAAGCCCCAAATTCCTGTGCAAACTGTCGGACATAAATATGTAAATATAGAGAGAATAGTTTCTCATCAAATATGTTAATAGTTATTTTGGGGGATTACTTTTACTTTGACCTTGTAAAGCAATAAAACAGTACAGATAAGTATAGAAACAGGGTGAGTGTCTCATTTTTTAATTTTCCAAAGAAAATGGTTCAAGCGATTAATCAAGTAAAATGAGAAAAGTCAGTACCTTGTAACGAGGCCTTTTTCTGAAACTCCTCATGACCTCGTGGTTCTGCTACACAACCTCGACATTTAGACGAAAAACAGTTCACAGAGGAAAAGTTCTTAGCCCAAGACAATGGCCTGATGACAGTTGTCTCAGATGATGGGTCGAGTGTGTTTGTCTTCCTCATTTATTCCCAAAGCTCCACTGAAACATAAGCGGTGTTTGAGAAAAGAATGAATAACAGCAGTGCTATGGAAAGGTGCTGCCAATGAATGCTAAGTTTTAGGGAACTGAACTGAAATGAGATAAGATGAATTTAAATAGAGTGCACACTCATACACCCACATGCAGAAAATCAACATTAGTAACAGTCCTTCTGAGGGTAATCCTGAAGAAGCTCTGAGTTCAGGATCCACATATGTAAAGAGAAAGGCCATGGAATGACTCGTGGGAATAGATTCAAGAACTGCTTTGTGATCGCTGGTCCACTTCCTCACACCCCACATGGAGATTAACACAGGGGATGCTTCAGGGTGACACTGTGAGAGGACAAGGCTAGGTGGAAGAGAGGAGTCCACCACCCAGCTAGCAGCAGAGGCCTCAATCTGTGGAGAGCTCTAAAGAGTAGTGATCCTGGAAGTCTGCAACCTGAGACAAGGCCAGGGGTCTAAGTCCTGTACTCCACTCTTTGTTGACCCACCTTTGGGTGCCTCTGTGAGTGAATGTAATGTGGGTGAAGCGGATTCCTCTGGGGGTGCTGACAGAGGCACTCTGCTGCCAGCACTCTCCTGACAGCTGAGTGAGCACAGCAGTGCTGCAGGAAGGACCTGCAATGCTCACCGCTCAGAGCCCCCACAGGCCCAAACTCTTCTCCAAAGAGGAGGTGGCGCATCTAGAGAAGGATGCTGACATGTGCGTTGAAGGAAGAGAACAGCAGAGTTTCACATTACTTCAGGCTTTCAAACCAGACTGATGGGCTTATCAAAAACAGCAGTTTATCCTAGGAGGGAAGGAAAGCATAATGTCTACCTGCAGATTAAAGCTTCTGCACTTAGGCAATTTGACTACTTCATTTGACTCATCCATGAAGGAATACAATAGCATTAAGAGAATCTAAAGTTTTTCCTAAACAATGTTTACTATTTAAGCAAATGTATTACTCATAGCAAGAAATAAGATCAAGAGAAAAATTCAAGAATGGCAAGTTTTGCAAGTGATTCAGATACTGCAGTTGCCAGATAAGGCGTTAAACTGACTATTATTAACATAGGCAAGAAAATATGAAGTTTTTTTTTTTTATCAGAGGACAAGAATCGGTTAAGAAGAAGCAGATTGTAAACCGAAGAACTAAAAACACAATGACCAAGATTAGCATCTTGGCAGAACCATTTAACAACAGAACAGGCACAGCTGAAGCTTGGAAGGGTGTGTTCTAGTTCCTGGCTCTCCCCTTAGTTTTCTGCTTTCTGGCTGCCACAGATGGAGCAGTTTTCCTCTGCCAGGCCCTTCTGCATGACGTTTCTGCCTGGGAGCCAGCTGACAACAGACTGAACCCACAGAAGCTGAGAGCCAAGTTAATCCGCCCCTTTCAGTTTCCCAGGTAAGACATTTTGTCCCAGCAACGGGGAAGTGTTCAATACAATACACAGAGCCACAGAGTTAAGAAATCTATAGGAAATCAAACCAGTGTTTCAGAGAGATGTTCCACTGCTATGTGCATTCCCATATGTATTCCGCCACCATTGAAACTGCCAAGACATGAAATCGGTCTCGGAGGCCATCCACTGACGAACAGGTAAAGAAAATGTAGTGCATATAGACACAGTAGAATGCTATTCAGGCTTTAAAATCCAGTGCAGCCTTACTATTTGTGACAACATAGATGGAATTGGGGATATTACATTAAGTAAAATAAACCAAGCCAGGAAAAACAAGAACCATATGATCTCATTCATGTGTAGAATTGAAAGAAAGGTTTCACTACAATGAAATGATAAATGTTTGAGAAATTAGATAGGCTTAACTCCATTTAAATGCAATCACACAATATATACATATCTCAAGTCACTATATGATACTCCATAAATATGTACTGCTTTACATATTTAAACAAAGATAAGAAAAAGATATCTACATGTCCTCAGTTAGTGTGAATAAAAATAAAATCATACCAATGCACATCACAGTAAAATCATGAAAACCAAAGATAAAGATACAATCATAAAATCAGCCAGAGGATAAAAGATGTATTTTTCTCAGAGGAGCAAAATATGATTTTCTAACATAAATAACTGAATACAGAACAATAAATCTGTAAAGAGACAAACAGAAATGTTAAGTTCTATGTGGAATGAAATTATTCCCCAAAGATGAAGATCAAATAAAAACATCATAGATACACAAAAAAATGAGAGAATTTGCTATCATTAGACTTACAGATAAAACCAAAGTAATTCCCAAGCAAACACAACCAAGCTAGAAACATGGTGTCTTAGTTAATTTTCTCTCATTGCTGAGACAAATACCCAACACCCAAAGTTAAAGGAGAAAAGGTTTATTTAGCTCATAGTTTGTGGAGGTTTAAATCCATAATTGTCTGGCTCCAAGGCAGGGTGGCACATGGCAGAGGGGCAACCATTCATGGTGGCAGAAGACAGCAAAAGCAAAAAGGGAGGTAAAAGAGAAAGAAATCTCTTTCTGCCCTTTTACCTTATCTGCCTCGAGACTGCTTGGGTTAGGATGATGACCATCCAATCAGTGGACTGATCCAGAAGTCACCTATCCTAATCCCAGCACCCCTAATCCAATCAATGAACCACAAGTTAATTACAAACTATAGACTGAGCTCTGAAAAACTCTATGATCGGGTGAGGCTTTGGGGAAACATCTGGACAGAGGTCATAACACATGGAAATGCAGGAAATAGTGATATTCAATGCAAAGAATAAAATACACAGATAAAAATTAACATGGACTACCAATAGCAACAACAATAATATCTTGTGATATTCAAAATATATATGAAATTAAATGTGTGAGGAATTAATTTAAAAGACAAACAAGGAATAAATGAGTGTAAAAATTACAAGATCATAATATTGTCTGGGAAAGAGTAAATGTACCAAATTTTAATAAGTCAAGGAGATATATTTTAATGGTGTGACCACTTCAACTATGACAAATATAGAGTCGGGAATGTAGTTCAGTGGTGTGCAAGGTGCTGGACTTGTTCCCCAGAGCAGAAAACAAATATTAAACATGTGTAACTAACAAACTTTTGGTTGAAAAAGACAGAATCATAAGAAGACTGGATTGATCCAGGAGAGGAAAACGAAAGAAATAGGAAGATATAATAACAGGAACAAATTAAAAGTAGCAAAAGATAGGGATAAACCCAATACATTAGTAACTGCATGATTTTTGATGGACTAGATGCTTTGATTAAAGAACAAAGATTTTTAAATAAAGAAGAATTTATCTCTTAATATTCAAATCAATGATACATCTTTCCCATAGATCTTTCAGAGAGGTGTTCTTTATCATCAAAATTGATTGCGATGGTACATTTGTTAATGAAATGAGGTTTTACCTATATTTTTGAAAATATTTTCATACAGATAAATCCTGCCAAATACTAAAGCTGTACGAGTTCACGAGCTTATGATCGTAACTGAGCACACTGATCATTTACAAGGCATTCACTGCCCACTATTTGATTCTTTTCTTAATTTTTGCCCCTTGACGTGACATTCCATTGTGGATGTATCGCTTCCTATTGCCAGCTAGCGGAAAACTCTTCGATTACTTTAAGTCAATCAAATGTTGCATGTTAAATGAATTTTGAGCTAAAAACTTTCTTCATATTTATATTACAGTTCTGAAAAACACTGCTGGAACTGTAACGTGGTCTTAGAAAATACGTTTGATGAAAATTTGAGTGAGGATGGAGATTTTGCTTCTCATTTTACCATCCAGCAGCACTGGAAATGTATAAATCATTCTACGTTTACCCATGAAAAATAGCTTGGTCACACTAGGAACTCACATTTTTCCTTTATTTAGGTGGCCAGTTCTTACTGATAGCATCTAATTGGATTGGTGTATTAAATGTAATAAAATGCAGTACTATTCTCAAACTAAAATAACTTTTGTATTAAACTACTTTTACCTACAGCACAATTTACTGAGTGGATCTATAAATCTTTCCCTACATGATATCACAGTTAATGTCCCCAGGTCTGTAGCCCTTCAGAGTCAATTACCTTTCCTCTGTTCTCTCGATTCCACCACTTTTCTCTTCAGCTGCCACTGACTTCCGGTTGGGAAATTTTATTAAGGATTTTTGCAATCAAAAAGGACCACACAGGTTTAGTCTTGCGGTACAAATTTTGCATTACTAGTTTTCATTACATCATCACTTTTGAGATTATGCTGAAAGAAAAATTTGAGATTATTAGCGTTACTTTTCACGTCTTTTATAGAACTAAGATTCATTGGTGAGGATATAGCTCAGTGGCAAGTCTGCCTGGCAAGTACAAGGTCTTGAGTTCAATTCCTGGTATTAAAAAAAAAAGAATTAAGATTCATTTTAGCTTCCTTAAACCTTGATTTCTATATTTGTAAGGCAGGATTGATGATGTCTTCTGTCAGGGTCCTAACAAGAAATAAAAGTACTCAGAGAGAAACATATAATCTGCTTTGGCTGTTGTGGGCCTTCAATAAGTTTTACTTCTTAGACTTTAAAATCATTCACATGTAGCATTAAACACTGCTTTTATAATTTTGCACACATAGACTACTTTTATCTTGGAACATCTCCAAGTATTTGCTGTCTATGTGTCAGTTTACTTTCATCCTGCTCTAGGAAGACACAACTGTATGATTCTCTGGTATGAGAATTGAAAGTATCCTTCAAATATATGTGGGTGTGTATATATATTTATTTCTGTATATATATATATATATATGTTATATATGTATATGTGTGTTGTGTATATATATATAAAACAAGTCGTGTATATTTAGAACATTTTTCCTCTACTGTTTTATTATATCTATAAATATGCTGCCTTTTCACTAATTAAACATTCTAGTGAGAAAATTAGGGGGGAAGATGAAAGAACTATCAGCCAGTGTTCCTTGAGGCATATCATTCACAGCCCATAGAGACAGAACAAGCCTGTTTGTGGAACAGTGCGGCCTGTAACTGGCCATTAGCAAACCAGTGCTTTTCAGTGCCGAAGCTCACTTTGTGGGGAGCAGGGTGCAGGGACCTCTGCAATCTGACATTCCCAAGGGTCTCGGCAGGAACACCCTGAGAAGCAATATTTTCTTTGGTGACATCTTGTTAACTCACAAACCGCCAAGTTTTATGCTTAAAATGCGGCTTAGAAGTTAAGCAGAAACCTGTAAATGAGTAGCCTAGGGCCTTAAAGCCGTATATTTAGCCAAATGAGGGTGTGGCCTCATGATGTTTGTCTTCAGATGCCAAAACTTTGAAGAGCAAAGGGTTGGACCCCTGTCAGGCATTTCTTGCAAGCGTGTCAAGGCTTCTCTCCTCTTATTATCTGCCCCCAAATATTATTTTCCTGGCGTTGTGAAAGAAGTCACCTTTCATATTTGCCACCTCTGAATGTGAAGCCTGTGGTGCCGGCCTGAAGAACCCCAGGGATTCACACAGCCTTTCCACCCTGAAGCTGTGCTAAAGAGCAACCACAGGTCCAGAAATAAGCAAAGCAAACAAAAGCAAAATGAGCTAACGTGATGCCACTTGGATGACAGGTAGCAAAGTTACTGGTAAAACAGTGTTTAACTCTGCAAATATATTTCCCTCGTCTTTAAAATGCAAATATAATTAGACATTTTTACTCAGCTTTATTTTGGTGCCCTCTGAATGTCAGCAAGAGGTCAGGAGGAGAGATTGCAGGAGGACTCTGGAGAGCTGGAGAAGAAACACCCTTCCCGTCTCCAGTCTCTGGGCCCCGGTCTGGTCTTCCTGGAAGAGGAGATACCGCAGTATTTCTCTCGCTAGGCTCCCCAGTTGCTCATTGCCTGTTCTTTCTGAGTGTCCAAGGACTGCAGAGCTTCTGGTTATCATTTGCTAGTAAAGAGTGAGTCATCTGTTTATCTTGAGGGCATCTACTAGGCATATACTCACAGAGTTCAAGGCTCCAGGGGCATAGCAGGAAATGAAGGATGCAATCTGAAACTTGCAACCCAGTAAAGATATACATATTGTTATGGTTTGTGTCTGGATGTCCCCCCAAAGACACATACAGTCATGGGGTGGGCTTTTAGAGTTTATGACTGATCCATGGCCCAGTGCTGGGATTATAGGTGTGAGTGCTACACCCACCCTGGGGCAGATAGTTTAAATATGTAAGGCAGGGAAAGAGGCCGCTTGCTGCCATTGCTCCCTTTTGCTCTGGCTGCTTTGCTGTCTTCCTCACCATGAGTGGATGCCCTCTGCCATGTGTCACTCTGCCTAGGAACCAGCTGAATATGGACTGAAACCTCCACAAACTATGAGCTAAATAAACTTTTCCTTCCTTAATTATGGGCGTTAGGTATTTTGTCTCAACAACGAGAGAAAAGTAACCAAGAGACATATAAAAATCAAATTCAAAAAGTTATATCACAAGGCAAATGCTTGAGTTAGCTGAGAAAAGGTGGCCGGTGGGAACCCGGTTGTACAGGAAATGTGACCTGGGGCATGGCCAGTTTAGTGGATATGGAAACCAAACTACCTGGAAGGGTAAATCATATTTAGTGAGGAATCATTGATTTTCAGGGAATGAAAAGCCCTCTTAAGCTATGGGAGATGGAAAGGAAAGCAAAAGAGAAGAAACTAGAGAGATACAGTGAAGCTGCAATAGCAGAGGCAGCCTCTCCTCTTCACGTGACACCTTTGCTCTTGTCTGACCTGTTCTCTATTCTACATTAATTAGGAGGGGAGAAGAAACACTATCCAGTAGGTGAGTTGGTTTAACAATGGTCAGCCAGTGACATTGAACGTGAATCTAGTGGGTAGAAAAGAGTTTGTGAGCACTTTCCCTTCATATTTCCTAATTTATATTCCCACCTTCAGGTTCTTACAACAAGGATACAGTATGCTGTTTGCACATGCACATCTGATTTACTTCACTTATGAGTATGGTCTCCAATTGTGACCATTTGCCTATAAAAGCCTCAAGTTTGTCTTTATAGCTGAATAATATTCCATTATGTAAAAATGCCACAGTTTTTTTATCCAGTCCTCTGTGGATGGACATTTGGGTTGTTTCCATGATTTAGCTATTACAAATTGTGCTGCTATAAACACGGGTGCACGTATATCACGGTGATATGATGTTTTCAGATCTTCTGGGAAAATACACAGAAGGGGAATAGCTGGGTTGAATGGGACCTCTAGACCTAGTTTGCTGAGGAATCTCCAAACCGCTCACCACAGTAGTTTCACCAGTCTGCAGTCCCACCAGCAGTGCAGAAGAGTTCCTATTTCTCCACAGCCTCGCCAGCATTTGTTATTGGATGATTTCTTGATGCTGGCCAATCTTACTGGGGTGAGATGAAATCTCAATATTGTTAGAAAAGAGTTTGTGAATGAACACATCCTCTCTGATCTGAAATAAATTAGCTGGAGGGCCACTACAGATGGAGATGTCAATTCTGAGCATTTCTAGAAGTGCCATGGGGTATTTATTCCTTAATGTTACAGGAACATGGTCACTTTGCACAAGCAAGCATCAGTAGCCATGGATGTGAGCACATTCTGTACCATGCAATTACACATCCCTCTGAGGTCATTGCTTACTCTTGTGGGCCTTTCAGGACTGTGGGACTCAGCTGGACTCTTTGGTCTTAGTGTGTGGACACACAGCAATGCCCAAAATAAGAACCAGAGCTCCCCGGAAAAGAACCACAGCTGTCCTCAGGAGTTTCAGAGCAATGTTCTTGAACTGGAAGAAACAGGTGCCTCAACTGCTGCTCAGGGTTGCAGCCCTGAGTGCATAAACAACAGGAAAGCCAGAACCTAAATGCAAAGATGTTGATACAAGAAAATTAGCAAGTGAGAGAGAGCTCAGTAATAACCTCTGATTTCAAATTCCATCAGACAAAGTTAATTGGCTAGCCCAACACTCTGGACACTTTGGTCCCTACTGGGTCAGACATTCATTTAGGAGGCCAGGCATTAATGGAGTTGGCCTGAAAGCAACATTTCTTCTGGAGGCCAATGTACTGATATCGTAGGAATATTTGTCCTTGGCATACGGTGTCTCCCAAGAGTCATAGTTCAGATATGGTCCCTTTTTTTTCAGATGGTAAAGTTTTGAATCAGATGAATGAAACAATGGGAAATCTAGCTCAGATCCACCAGTGGGTCCATTTTAAGCCAGAGGGTGATAGCTCCGCCTTTATCAATGCATCAGACTGCATTAATATGCATTAGCCACTAGGATTAAATAAAGTTGTCAGTTTAGAGTCCCCACAATTGAATAATGATAGCTTGATAGGAAGAGGAAGAGAGACCAGAAGATATACACACCCACGCTTCCTGTTCTTTACCATGTCTTGAGCCTCCTCTGTATCCTCCTGGCCAAGGAAGCCACCACCACATATGGTCCTTCAACCTTGGACCAGAACTGCAAGCCAACATAAACCTATTTTTTTCTTAATTTACCCCCCTGTGGTAGTGTGGTAGCAGTGCTCATGTATCCACATAGGCTTGACCAAAGCTTTCCAAGGCCTGTGACTCATGAGCTAAATTCACAACTTGATATCTGTTGTAGTTTGTGGTTTTGCAAGGGGAACAATATAACACAGGACACATTTAATAATATTATTTATAATAGTCACCCAAAGAATCATAGACAAGACAGTGCAGGAAATCTGTCCACACACTAAGACCAGAGTCCAGCTGAGGGCCTGGATCCCATGATAATGTCCTGCATGCATTCAGCTGAAGATCTAGAGTCCATAACAATGTCTCATGCAGGGCTATTTCACAGATCTGCACTGGGAAGGCCCAGAGGTCAGGGGTGGAAGCTAGAGAGTCTGTGCCAGTGGGATGAAGGAACTGTGCTAGCAGATTGAGGGATCTGTACTGGAGCCAGGAAGCGATGCCCAAAATAAGAACCAGAGCTCCCCTGAAAAGTACCACAGCCATTCTTAGCAACAGCGGGGTCCTGAGCTCCTCTGATGATGAGGACAGCCGAGTTCCCATCAGGAAAGCCAATGCAACAAGCTTCTCCGGGAGACTGAGCAGTGCACCCTCTTCCCCTCTGGATTCAGGAAGTAATGCTTAAAGCAAGGACCAGAGCTCCCCCAAAGGGAACCGAAGCCATTCTCAGCAACAAGGTCCTGAGCTCCTTGGACAATGGGAACAGCTGAGATTATCAGGAAAGCCAGCATAACAAGGTCCTCCAAGAGAACCAACAGCTCTTTACATCTTCCAACAGCTTCTTGGAGATCCCAACAACCTACTTCTTCTTCTCCAGTTCTGCCCCTTACACTGCTGGCAACAATCCCCAATTGGGCCTCCCACACCCAGCACCATGCTGATTCAGTTCAGCTGGGGGTTATAAATTGACCACCAGTTATCAGTCCACCACAATGTCTCAGAGTACATTTTTCTATAATTCTTGATGTCCTCTTAAATTGGGATAAAATCTATGTAAATTAATCTTTAAAAATTATACAATCCAGTGGCTGTTAGTGCATTCATAGTAGTATGCAACCATCACCTCTACGTAGGTCCAAAACACTTTCACCACCCCGAAAGGAAATTCCACAATCATTAAATGTTTCATGGTTTGTACATCTATTCTAATGCTCCCCTCCTTGAAGTACTGCCCTCTCTCACCTGTCAGTAGAAATTCAAACTAGATTATGATGGAGCTAAAATATCAGAAAACAAAAGATGGGAAAACAAGCCTGGGCCTGGGCTCAGTAGCTAGTAACTGTTTCCAGGAAGGACTTAGCATCATCCTCTGTCTTCAACTCCAGTATCTCTTGCAAGACCTGCATATGAACAATAGGATCTGGTCTTTAATTTTTTAGCTTAATTTTTAGTTGTATAAAAACAACTTCACATTAAAATACAATGCACATTTAATGTAAATGGATTGATTTCTGGTCCTCCCTTTCACTACCCCTCCCACTCATAACTTGGTCCCCTCAAACCCACATAAGTGATCTCCTTCACACTGGGTTACTATATAGCCTTCCATGTCATTTCTGTATGATTACAGAGTCATATGTCAACACTTATCTACTGTAAGGTGCGCATTTTTCTTATTTGTCTTTTACCAAAATTATTTTTAAATGCACACCTATATAACCATACATCTTATACAGACAGTCTGCTGGGAGGATGCATACACACTTCAGCAATTCACAATACTGGAACTGCATGAGCTCAAAGCCGATGGCCACCACTTTGAGCACCTCTTGTCATTGTCGAGGCCAAAGGTCACATGTATTCATCTCATGATATCTCAATTAATTTAGTATTAAAATATTCATACAGGTTTTTCTTTTCCTGATGTATACATTTTTTGTCAGACTCTGTATTTTACTCAACAAGTATCTCTTTGATATCACTTAAAGTCAACTATTTAACTCTGGTTTGTTCTTTTATAATATCACACAGCATGAATACAGAATAATTTATACCATAATTCTCCAATTGATTTTCTTTCTTGCATCCTTTCTTTACTTTTTTCCACTACTAAGAATTTATATTATACTTATTCTTTTTTAAATTTATTTTTAAAAATAAAAGAAAGAAAGCATATTAACAAACACATCCATTTACAAGATACTATAAGAACAATACAGGCAATATTGAATTATAAAGTGGTAGGAAATTAAAAATGGTTGTTGTATTACATATTGATATCTTCAAAGTGGTTTCTCAGGAAAACAAAGAGACATGCAAAATTGATCAAATAATTAATCATTAACTGATCCTTTTAGTAAAGCGATAGAAGTCAGTAGGACAACTATGTTAGCTATGCTGTGTATACATATGTACATAGTTTCCCCTTCTTTCTTTTCTCTTTTTCTTCATCCCAGTTGCTCTTTACTTTTAAGCAGTTTCATTTTGTTTCATAATGTCTATCATACCTCCTAATTTTTATTCACTCTTTCAGGTTCTTACACTAGTGAGACAATATTTTGCTTCCACATGAGAGTCTGGTTTCTTTCACTTCTGAGTATGGTCTCTAGTTGTGACCATTTACCTATAAAGCCTCAAGTTTACCTTTATAGCTGAGTAGCACTCCATTATATAAAAGTACCACAATTTTTTTATCCATTCCTCAGTGGATGAACATTTCGGTTACTTCCACAATTTAGCTATTACAACTTGCACTGCTATGAACATGGGTGCACATATATTACTGTGATATGATGTTTTCAGGTCTTCTGGGAAAATACCCAGAAGGGCAATAGCTGGGTTGAATGGGGTCTCTTGAGCTAGTTTGCTGAGGAATCTCCAAACTGATTTCCACAGTGGTTTCACCAGTCTGCCTTCCCACCAGCAGTGGAGAAGAGTTTCTATTTCTCCACAGCCTCACCAGCATTTGTTATTGGTTGATTTCTTAATGATAGCCATTCTTACTGGGGCGAGGTGAAATCTCAATGTTGTTGTAATTTGTATTCTTCAAATGACTAATGATGTTGAACATTTTTCATGTATTTATTTTCCATTTGTATTTCTTTCTCTGAGAAGTGTGTCTTCATCTCAGATGCTCATTTCTGGATTGGGTCTTTGAATTTTGGGGGGCTGATGTTTTTTAATTATGTGTTCTAAATAGAAGACCTTTGTCTGAGGGACAGTCAGCTAAAAATTTTTCCCAATGTGTAGATTTTCTTTTTACTCTGCCGATGATTTTTTTAGATGTGCAGAAAATTTTCAATAGGATGAGATCCCAGTTGTTGATTCTTTGAAGTATTTCCCATGTGGCTTGGTGTTTGTTCATGAACTCTCTGCCTATCCCTATGTCTTTGAGATTTTTACCTACTTTGTCTTCCAATAGATTTAGTGTTTCTGTTTTAATATTGAGATCTGTGATCCATTTTGACTTGGGTTTGGTGCATGGTGATAGACTTGGGCTTATTTTCAGTCTTTAGCGGGTGGCAAGCCAATTTCTCCAGCACCATTTATTAAAGAGGCTATCCTTCTTCCAGTAAGTTTGTCAGAGATTAGGTGGCTGAGTGTGTTTGTGGTTGTGACTGTTTCTTCCAGTCTGTTCCATTGATCCTCTGGTCAGTTTTTAAAACTAATACCATGTTGATTTTATTACAGTAGCTTTGTAGTATCTTCAGGTCAGGGATTGTGATTCCATCTGACTTGTTGCCCAGGATTGCTCCTACTATTCTGGGTCTCTTGTGATTCCAGGTGAATTTAAGGAATGTTTTCTCTAGGAATGTTTTCTCTAGGTCTGTCAGGTATGCTAATGGTAGATTAATGTGAATTGCATTGAATCTGTACAACAATTTTGATAGTATGGCCATTTTCACAATGTTGGTTCTTCCTATCCATGTGCAAGGAATATTTTTCCAATTACTGAAGTCCTCTTCAATCTCTTTTTTCAAAGTACTGTAGTTTTCATTGAATAGATCTCTTACTTCTTTTGTTAGACTGATTACTAAATATTTCAGTTTCTTGGATGCTATTGTGAAAAGTATGGTTT
Source organism: Dinomys branickii (assembly GCA_004027595.1). Classification (NCBI taxonomy): domain Eukaryota; kingdom Metazoa; phylum Chordata; class Mammalia; order Rodentia; family Dinomyidae; genus Dinomys; species Dinomys branickii. The sequence continues at coordinate 24,963 of PVLD010014257.1, forward strand.
CCTTAATTTCTCTCTCAGTCTCTTTGTTGTTTGTGTATAGGAATGCTATTGATTTTTGGGTTGACTTTGTATCCAGCTGTACTACTGAATGTGTTGATTAATTCAAGGAATTTTCTTGTGGAATTTTTGGAGTCTTCCATGTAGAGTATCATGTCATCTGCAAGTAGTGATAAGTTCACTTCTTTCTTGCCTATCCTTATTGCTTTTATTTCTCTCTTTTGTCTAATTGCTCTGGCTAATGCTTCTAGAACTATGTTGAATAGGAGTGGTGACAGTGGACATCCTTGTCTTGTTCCTGATTTTAAAGTAAAAGCTTTCAGTTTTCATCCATTTAGTATGATGTTAGCTGTTGGTTTGTCATAGATGGCATTGATCAGATTGAGGTAAAGACCATCTACTCCTATTTTCTGTAGGGTTTGTATCATGCATGCTGTTGGACATTGTTGAAAGCTTTTTCTACATCTATTGAGACGATTATATGGTTTTGGTCTTTCGCTCTATTGATACTGTGTATAACATTTGTTGATTTGTGAATACTGAACCATCCCCGTATTCCTGGAATGATTCCCACTTGGTCATGGTGTATGATTTTCTTGATGATTTGCTGCATTCTATTTGCTAGTATTTCATTGACTATCTTTGCATCTATATTCATTAGGAGATTGGTCTGTAGTTCTCTTTCTTGGTTGGGTCTTTCTCTGGATTTGGTATCAGTATAATACTTGCCTCCAGAAATGAGTTAGGGGGAATTGCTTCCTTTTCAATTTCATTGAAGAGTTTGAGGCGGGTGGATATTAAATCTTTGAATTTCTTGTAAAATTCTGCTGTGAATCCATCAGGGCCTGGGCTTCTCTTTGTAGGTAAGTTCTTAATCACGTTTTAAATCTCATTAATTGATATTGGGTTGTTCGGGATTTTTATATCTTCTTGATTCAACTTTGGTACTTCATAAGTGTCTAGGAATCTGTCCATTTCTTCTGAGTTTTCTATCCTATGGGAGTAAAGATTTTCAAAGTAGTTCTTAATGATCTTTTGAATTTCTGTAGGATCTGTGGTGATTTCATCCTTTGCATTCCTTACTGCATGAATTTGAGTTATGTTCCTTTCTTTTTTTGATAAGGTTGGCTAGAGGTTTATCAATTTTATTTATTCTTTCAAAGAACCAACTCTTTGATTCATTCATTTTTTGTAGGATTTTCTTTGTTTCAGTTGCATTAATTTCTGCCCTGATCTTTATAATCTCCTCCCTTCTTTGGGCTTTGGGCTTGACTTGTTCTTTTTCTAAAAGTTTGAGTTGCAGCATTAAGCTGTTTATTTGTTCTCTTTCTGTTTTCCTTATGTGTGAGTTCACCACTAAATTTCTCTCTGAGGACTGCTTTCATTGCATCCCACAGGTTCTGGTAAGTTGTATCTACATTTTCATTTGTTTGTAGGTATTTTTTAATTTCTTCTGTGATCCATTGACTGTTCAGGAGGTTGTTGTTTAATTTCCAAGTGTTTATGGAGTTTTTGGAGTTGCTGTTGTCATTAATTTCCAGTTTTGTTGCACTGTGGTCAGATAACATGCATGGGATAATTTCAGTTCTTTTGCATTTTGGGTAGGTATGTTCTATGGGCTAGAATGTGGTCTATTTTAGAGAAAGTCCCATGTGCAGCTGAGAGAAATGTGTATTCTGATGTGTGGAGTGGAACACTCTGTACACATTTACTAAGTCCATTTGTTTGCAGCTTTGCTTCAGAGCCGTAATTTCTTTGTTGAATTTTTGTCTAGCTGACCTCTTTGTGTCAAAGGGATGTTGAGGTCCCCTATTACAGTAGTGTTATTATTTGATTTTTCATGTTAAGATTTTTCTCACATAGTTTGAGGCTCCAATATTTGGTGCATATATGTTTATGATTGTTATCTCTTCCTCTTGCAGTTTTCCCCTAACAAGTATGTACTGACCTTCTTTATCTCTTTGGATTGTTCTCAGTTTGAAGTTTACATTGTCTACAAACATAATAGCTACAGCTACTTTTTTCTGGGATCCTGTTGCATGGAGAATGGTCCATCCTTTGACTTTCAGTCTATGGATTTCTTTTTGAGTAAAATGTGTTTCTTGTATACAACACATTGTTGGATTGTGTTTCTTTTTCTATTTTTTGTATTTTAAAAATAAAAGCAGAAAATATATTAACAAACAGATATCCATTTAAAAAATAGCATAAGATCAATACAAACAATAGAGTTACAGACAAAGTGGTAGGAAATTAACAATGGTTGTTGTATTACCTGTTGATAATCCTGTCTGCCCATCTGTTTCTTTTGACTGGTTAATTGAGGTCATTTACATTTACAGTTATAACTGATATATAGTGGCTTATCATTGTCATGTTATTTACTTGCTGTTAGTTTCCTACTTTTTGTACCTGTTCAGTTGCTTGCTCTTCTCGAGGGTTCATTTGTATTGTTCTTGAAATTGTGGTCATTTTTTTCTATGTCTAGAATATCTTTTAGTACTCTTTGTAAGGATGGTTTGGCACTCATGAAGTTCTTCAGTTGCTCTTTGTTGTAGAAATATTTTATTTCTCCATTAAATATGAGAGATAGTTTGGCAGGATACATCAACCTTGGTTGGAAGCTGTTTTGTCTTAGGACCAGTAATACTTTGCTCCAAGCTCTTCTCAGTTGGATTGTTTGCGTTGAGAAATCTGTGGTGATTCTGGTGGGTCTTTCCTTTATAGGTGATCTGTTTCTTTTCTCTAGCAGCTTTTACCATTCTCTTCTTTAGCTGGAGATCTGGGATCTTGATTATTATATGTCTGGGTATAGTGTTATTTTGCTTATGACTAGATGGAGTTCTATATGCCTCATTTTCATGTGTATCAGTTTCTGTTTCTACACTTGGGAAATTTTCTGCTATTATTTCTGCAAATAGCCTTTTTATGTCATTTGTGCCGCCTCCTACTGTTTCATTGACTCTTATTAGTCTTACATTATTTCTCTTTGCCTCATCTTGCAGCTGTTGAATTAATTTTTCCTGGTTCCTTGTCGATTGTAAGAGATCCTTCCTTTCATGATCACTAGCTGCCATGCTGTCTTCAAGATCTCAAATTCTATCTTTGGCTTCATTCAAGTGGTTTTGCCAGCTTTCAAAGGAAGTTTTGTTTTCCTGGAAGTCTCTTTTAATCTGTTTAATGCACTCTAGTTCATTACTATATTGTTCACTTAATGATTCCATGAGTTGCCTATGCTCAACTATATATATATATATATATATGTCTTCTTTAGATGTGATGAGCAATTCTTTCATTATTATTGTCATTTCATTTTTTTGCCTGAGAGATTATTTTTGATCTGATGTCTTCTATGGCCTGATGGAGTTGTTTCTTTATTTCCATTGCAATCATTTCTGCAGTTTAAGGTGTGTGTTTACCAAATTCTCCCACGTCAATGTCTCCTGGACTTGTTCTGAGTGGACCAGAGTTCTGAGATTGCATTTTAATTCTTTGTCTTGTCATGTTTGATACCAGAGGCAGAATGCTCAGTCTCTGTCTTCTTGGCAGCTCAGCAAAGGTTGCTAGTGGCCCTAGTTTTCTTGGGGGTCAGACTTGCCCATCAGTGTCTGCTGAGATGCGCTGTTAAGTCTGGGGTCTTTTGGCAAATGGTGAAGCATACCTAGTTCTCCCAGGTCTCCGATGTGAACTGTGATGTCAGCAAATGGTAGGCCATCTGTTCCAGTGTCCCTTTGCAGCTTAGGGCATGAGTATGACCCAGAAGCAGGCTGCACTGGTGGCACAATCATGGACCAGTAGTTCTGTGTCCCCACACAGTTCAGAGCATAGGCAAAGCCCAGACACAAATCAAAGAGTCAACAGTTCATGGACCACCTGATTCCAGGTATCTTCAGGAAGCTCAGGGCACACACAGGAACCAAATGAGGGCTGTGTTGGTGGTGATCGCGGGCTGCCTGTTTCTGTGACCTGTTTCAGGGTGCACATAAAGCCCAGACATTAACAGCCAGCAGCTCAGTAGCTCATGGACCGCCTACTCTGGTACCTCAGGAGGCTCAGGGCACGTGCAGCGGGGCCTCAAACATGAGCCCCAGTGTTAGCAGCTCATAAGCCTTCTCAGTCAGAATCTCCTGTTTGTACTGGGCGCAGGAAGGGTGGAGACACAGACTGTAATGGTGGTGGGGTCTATACTCATTCTCTATTAATTCTTTAACTTCAGTTTTTAAATTTTGTATTGGATGATAAACTATCCAATTTTATTGTTTCTAAAAATGTGTGGCTACTTTTCTTAGAACCATTTATTAAAATCATCCTTTTCTTCCAGATTGAATTACCACCTCTGGCACACATTAGACTTTTTGATGTATACTAGAATCTATACGTGTTATACTTATTTCTGTTTCATCAAATTGATTACTATAGTTTTATAGTGTATCTTGGTATCTGGTAAGATTGATGCTCCTTCACTTTGTTCTTTTTCAACATTTTCCTGACCATTCTTAAGTGATTATTCTTCTATAGAAATTTATACTCACTTTAATTGCCCTCTCCCCTCACACACAACCTGCAAAACTATTTAGAATCTAATTCAAATTTTATAGTATCATATCTAGGAATATTATCAGCAATAAAGACATATATTGCATCATAATAATGAGGCCAATTTACCAAGAATAGAAAACAATTCTAAATTTTTATCCATCTAATAGTAGAGTTTCAGGGGCTGGGGGTATAGCTCAGTGGCATAAGTGCTTGCCTGGCAAGTGCAAGGTCCTGAGTTTGATCCCTGGTACCGGAAAAAAAATAATAATAATAGTAGAGTTTCAAAATATATGAAATAAAAATTAATATAACTGTGCAAAGAAAAAATAGAAAATTCACCAAATGTCAACAGAATCTTTAATATTTTGACACTTTAATCACTAGAACAAGAAATATAAATATGACGGGCTGGGGATATAGCTCAGTGGAATAAGCGCTTACCTAGCAAGTGCAGGGTCCTGAGTTCGATCCCCGGTACCGCCAAAAAAAAAAAAAAAAAAAAGAAAAGAAAGAAATATAAATATGGGTAGAAATAAGGGTAGAAATATGTGTGTTCCAGGGTGCCATTTGTAGAAATGTATAAATAGTAGTTGTATTGCTTAAATAGACACTCATCTGGGGAATCAAATGCTGTTTTCCCATTCTTGCAAACATTCCATTTCTCCATAAGAAATTCTGTAGTCCAGCTCTAAGTGAAGTGTTTATAAAGTTGATTAATTACAAAGCTGATTGTTTGTAACACTATACTAAAGGGCATCTCATAGGTAATTAAGTATAATAAAATTCCGAGTAATGTCTTTTGAGTCTCCCTTTCCATATTTTTTTTACATATTCTTTCTCTTAACTTTTGCAAAAACATTTAGTGCTGAGTCAAAGACGCTGGATGTTCCAGAAAAATATCTTGGCTTTCTTCTCCACATACTATAAATAGCACAGGCATTGGTCACGATCAGTATCCCACCGCATGCTGGAGCTGGACTTCAGCCCTGTGTACAGAGGCCACCCAGCGCTGAGAAGGAGCTTGTCCTCTATGGCAAATGCATTCTTGGCTTTTCTTCTGAGAAGACTCAAATGAAGGACACAATTAGTGTCAACAATGATGGGGTGTGTTTATTTTTTTCATGGTGTGGACACTCCAATTCTGGGACCAGCTGAGATCTGTTCAAGATACCACCCAAAGGTTTCATTTTGTGTGTGTGTGTGTGTGTGTGTGTGTGTGTGTTTTAGTCTTTGTTTTAGAAGACCAAGAGCTAAAAATGTTAGAGTCATGACATGCTCAATATATGACCTGTCATAAGGGAATAAAAAGCAGCTGTGATTTAGCAGCCGTGCTTGATGCATTCCAATTCCTGATGTTGGACAGATTAACCAGAAGGGAACTGCTATGAATAGATTCAGAAAGAACCTTGAGATCTGCAGATCCAATCAGCTAGAATAGTATTGAGCTGTACAGTCCAATAAGTCAAGAAAAAGAGGGCAAGAACTGAAAAGGTCTTTTGGCCAAGAGATGGAGAAACAATTATCTATCCTAAGACACAAAAAAACCTTTGCTTAAACTGCCATTAAATGCCTAGTCACCATATTAAGGTTATAGGCTTTAGTCTTATTTAAAACTCTGAGCTAAAATAAAATGACTTGAGGGAATAAGTACTACAGCAACAACAGTTCACCATATCCCATCAGTGTCAAAGAATCCTGGTGGCAACCTGACTGATGCTGACAGTTAAACCAAGTGTCAGCCTGCTGAACAGGAAGCCTAAGAATATTTTCATAGAAAAAAAATTGTTCAAAATTAATTAGAATGGGTAGTTGTTTATTCAGTGAATTTAAATGTAAATTTTGAACTTAGGAAATTTCAATTTTAAGTTTAGAAATTATAAGTATAATTAAATTTGTATTTTTCATGTTCTGAATGAAGGAGCCTATTTGGCATCCTAAAGACAGTACTTACAAAGGTGAAAGGACTGTTCTGAGCAATATGTCGGCTTTGAAATTCAACCTAAAGAACCAGAATTAGGGGCTGGGGATATAGCTCAGTGGAATAAGCATCTGCCTACCAAGCGCAGGGTCCTGAGTTTAATCCCCAGTACCGCAAAAAAAAAAAAAAAAAAAAAAAAAAAATCAAAAAAATTGCTATTGTTTTGAAATGAATGATTGGATCATCAATTTTCAGTCTTTTTGTTTATTTTTTGCAAATGTCTTTAAAGCTGCAAATTTCTATCTAAAATCACCTTATGTAAGTTTTCATCAATAGTGCTTTCATTATCAGTTCACAACTTTAGTGATGAATTATTTAGAAATATATCACTTAACTTTCAAACATATGCATGTTCCTAAGTTTAATTTTCGTGTTTATTTTTAGTTAATTCCAAACACGGCAACAAATCAGACTTTGATTTATTTTATTTTAATTTTTTTTTAATTTTAATTTTTATTTTATTTTATTTTTTTTTTGGCGGTACTGGGGATCAAACTCAGGACCCTGCGCTTGCTAGGCAGGCGCTTATTCCACTGAGCTATATCCCCAGCCCCAGACTTTGATTTAATCCTTCGAATTTTTTAAAGAATCATGTTATGTCCTACATTTATTTAATTTTGATAGCTGATCCATGTTTTCTTGATCAGATTGTGTCCTCTAGAATTTCTGGGCTCGGGGATCTAGATCCATATCTATCTATAACTATATTTATGCATGTAGTGATAAATAACAACTAGGTCAATTTTGTTACTCGTGCTATTTAAATATTCTATTTTTTGTCTATTTTTCTACCAGTTGCTGAGAAAATAGTGTTAAAATCACCTACTAGCAACATGAATTCTTCTAAGTTTTGCCACTTCAAATTTGTATTACTTCAGGTTAAGTTATTAGGTCCATACAAAGTTAGAATTGTCTCACCCCAATAGGTTGGTCTTCTGTCTATTATAAAGTGTGCTTCTCAGCCTTTACTAATGGTTTTCACCTTAGAGTCTACTTTGTCTGGTACTAGTACTGCTATCCCAGATTTCTTTAGGTTAGGTTGTCATTGTATATATTTTTCAACCTTTTATTGCCAATGTTTTGGTGCCTCAGCTTTAAGTATGGCTCTTGTAAATCTTATACTTGCCCCTCATTATTTGGTTCCCCTTTGTGCTAATTACTCAATACTTCACTTTCTTTTCTCTGATGCATTTTACTTTCTGAATGCCAAGTTTTTACTGATGCATTCTGTCTACTGTCACTTGTCATATTTCACTTTCCTTCTTTTTAGTGACATAAGGAAAAAGTCCAACAGTTTTTTCCCCTATCTGCCCCACATATTTCCATGGTCGTTACACAATCTCATCATAGTTCATTATTAACAGCTATGGTCCCTCTGTCAGAGGTATTTCATACGTTCCATGCTTTGACTATTGTCCTGTGAATTTCAAGTTCATTTTTTTCAATAGTCCAGCCTCAGGAATCCTTTAAACTCACCTTCACATGCTTACTCCTTGCACACCTTAAATTCCATGGTCTGTGTATATACACACCTGTTCATTATAAAGACATAAAACCTTCGATTGCAAGCAACTTGTTCTGCATGTATTCTACAAGATGAGCAAACATTGCTAATAAATTTTAACTTGATAAATAAGTGATGTCTTACCATATGATTAGTATGTGACCCCAGATGTCACATGATCATAACTGGTTCTCCACTCTCTCACTTTGTCCCTCCTTTCTCTCTCTCTCTCCTCTTTCTGTCCCTGCAGCATTATGAGTTGTCATCACTCAATAGCAAGAGTTTATGGAGGAGATATCACCTGCAGAGGAGGAAGAGCAAAAGGCAGGCGCATCCCTCATTTCAAATGAGATGTGTACAATGTGGGAAACAGTGCAAAATTTTGTAGAAACACTACCCAAATAAGCCTACTAGCAGTGTGAGCAATCAATCTGTTGAACAATAATTAAATGTCATGTTTCTATCAAACCCTCAAAAGGAGGTAAAAACAAGTGTTACTGGGTAGGTTCCTTGTTAAATTTTCACAAAAATAAAAAGATTCCATTGAGACCATAGGTAGCAGTGATTCCATTAGTGACGGTGAAAGTCATCCTACACAGTAACCTTCCTCTCTCTTGCCTCCCTCACACCAGCTATGAAGGCGTTCAAATGTAACTACAGGTTAATTTGTTCATTTTCCCCCTATCCTTTGTATTTTATTATTTTGAATTATATTACAGTATCATAATCATTTTTATATGAATATTTTGGGATTGTGGAATGAATCGAGTTTCCATTATTTCTTATGGGGAAATACACAAGTGCTTCATGCTTCCAGCACAAATTATGTTTGCAAACCAAAGTTTTACTTATTTATCCCTCTCTTATCTAATTAAACTTGCTATGAGAAGCCCCAACTCTGAATACATTCCCCTTGCTACCTTCTCTGTCTGGGACGCCTTCAACTAAGTGTGGCTGTCTTGCCAAAGACTGAAAATAGACCCAAGTCTATCACCATGCACCAAACTCAAGTCAAAATGGATCACAGATCTCAATATTAAAACAGAAACACTAAACCTATTGAAGAGAAAGTAGGTAAAAATCTTGAAGACATAGGAATAGGCAGAGAGTTCATGAACAAAAATCAAACTGCAAGGGAAACACTTCAAAGAATCAATAATTGGGACCTTATCTTACTGAAAAGTTTTTGCACATCTAAAGAAATCACCAGCAGAGTAAAAAGAAAACCCACAGATTGGGAAAAAATCCTAACTGGCTGTCCCTTGGACAAAGGTCTTCTATCTAGAACATACAAAGAATTAAAATACAATAACCTGTCCAAATTCAAAGACCCAATCCAGAAATGGGCATCTGAGATGAATACACACTTCTCAAATAAAGAAATGCAAATGGCAAGTAAATATATGAGAAAATGTTCTACATCTTTAGTCATTCGAGAAATGCAAATAAAAACAACACTGAGATTTCATCTCACTCCAGTAAGATTAGCCAGCATGAAGAAATCATCCAATAACAAATGCTGGTGAGGCTGTGGAGAAATAGGAACTCTTCTCCACTGCTGGTGGGAATGCAGATTGGTGAAACCATTGTGGAGATTGGTTTGGAGATTCCTCAGCAAACTAGGTCTAGAGGTCCCATTCAACCCAGGTATTCCCCTTCTGGGTATTTTCCCAGAAGATCTGAAAACATCGTATCACCGTGATACATGTGCACCAATGTTTATAGCAGAGCAATTTGTAATAGCTAAATTGTGGAAGCAACCCAAATGTCCATCCACAGAGGATTGGATAAAAAAAAACTGGCATTTTTCATAATCGAATATTATTCATCTATAAAGAAAGACATACTTGAGGCTTTTATAGGCAAATGGTCACAATTAGAAACCATACTCATAAGTGAAATAAATCAGATGTGCATGTGAAAACAGCATATTATATCATCAATGTAAGAACCTGAAGGTGGGAATATAAATTAGGAGGTACAAAAGGAAACTGCTCAAAAGTAAAGAGCAATCAGGATGAAAGGAAGGAGAAAAGGAAGAAAGGGATAGCTATGTATGTATGTATGTATGTGTGTATGTATGTATGTATGTATGTGTGTATGTGTGTGTGTATAGCCAGGATGGCTATCATGGTTGCACTATTGTCTCATGTCGCTTTATTGTAAGGAACAATCAATGATGAGTTGTTTAATCAATCTTGTATGTCTATTTGCCTTAACCTGAACATGCACTTTGAAGTTATCAATGTGCAATACAACAACCATTGTTAATCCCCTGCCACCTTATCTGTAGTTCAGTTTTTGTTCTGTTCTTGTGCTACTTTGTGTCTGTTTGCTAATGTTTTCATGCTTTTACTTTTAAAATAATAATAAAAAAACTAAGTGTGGCTGGCTGGAACATCTTGTCTTGCTCTATAAATCTCAAGGTTCCTGCTAAGCAAGGCTGGTCTGCAGTCCTGCTCTGCTTGTCCCTTCCTGCCCCACCCCCTTTCTCCTGGCGCTTATGCCTTCCCTCCTTGATCCACGTGTCCAGCTGATGGCCTGCTTTGTTTACTAAGAAAAAAATCTAAGTCTCAGAAGAGAACTAGCAGGTCTTTCCAGCACCGCAGCAGCCTGTGTACCACCACCAGTGCCTCTCTGCTCTTCCTCTTCCCGTCATTACAGATAGTTCCTGTCCAATGCACACGGGACCCATCTGCTCCAGACACTTCAGTAGTCTGCAGTTGTCTCCTAATTTAAAAATGTCCCACCCACCTGGATCATTCCTAATAACATATAAACGGGTAATTTTCCCCCTCCCACCTCCAAAAACCTCTCACGCTGATCCTGTACTGGTAGCATATAATCAAAGTCCAAAGTCCAAACTTTTTGCTTAGCCAGACTCTGGAGTGCTGCTTACGGGCCTGTTTGTGCAGCAGACCGCAAAGCCTCAGTCTAAACTACAGAACTTTGAACATGTCTGGATCTTTCTGGTGTCAGTTTCCTCGTTTGGAAAATGGGAATTATAATTATAAATAATTCATATCGGAGTTAAATTAAGGATTAAATGCCATGTTGTTTACTCCTGGTAACATTCCTAGAATTGAGGTTTACACTTTTGGATGTTAATATAACCAAATAAACTTTTTATTATTATTGGTATGGCATATCTTTTCCACGCTTTTATCTTAAACCATCTGTTTGTTTATATTTAAAGTAAGTTTCTTGGGAAATAATTTTATTCTTTTTAGCTAATCTGAAAATCTCTGTCTTTTAATTTCTGTGTTCATACTATTTACATTTAATACAATTATTTAATATGGTTGAAATAATATATCATCTTGCTAGCAGTTTCCTATGTGTCCTATCTTGTTCATTTTTTTCCTTTTCTTCTGACTTCTTTCAAAAGGAGTATATTTTATTATTCAGGTTTATCTAAACTATTGGCTTATTATTATATCTTATAAAATATTTACTATTTATCCTATAACTTGCAGAACATCTTTACTTAATTGCAGTCTGCTTAATTTATAATAATTACAGCATTACACATAGTGTAAGGATCTGCAACAGCATCTCTCAGTTCCTCTCTCCCATCTTTACACTATTTTTAGTCATACATTTTACTTTGCCTATGCTATAAACACAATACAATTATACTCCTTTTACTTAGATGGTCTATTACATTCTAAAGCAATTAAAACAAGAATATAATAATAGGGGCTGGGGATATAGCTCAGTGGAATAAGCGCTTGCCTAGCAAGCGCAGGGTCCTGAGTTCGATCCCCAGTACCGCAAAAAAAAAAAAAAAAAAAGAATATAATAATATAGTTATCTTTTGTTCATTCTGTTTCTACATTCTTCATTGCTTTGTAAAGATTCAAACCTCTTTCTGGTGTCTTTTTTCTTTTCCCAAAGAACTTACAGTAACAGTCATTGGAGTGCATAGTTGCTGGAAATGTGTCTTTCCAGTTTCTGTTTGAAATGTATTTATTTGTCCCTTCTTTTAAAAATTTTAGGTTAAAGGGGTTTTTTTAGTGCTTTAAATGCTATACCATTGGACTTTAACTTGCATAGTTTACAATGAAGAGTATACTGTAATTTTTATCTTTGTTCCTTTGTATAATGAGCTTTTCTGTTCTCTCTCTCTCTCTCTCTCTCTCTCTCTCTCTCTCTCTCTCTCTCTCTCTCTCTCTCTTCCCTGTTCTAATGGTTTGAACATGCTGTGCTCCGGTGTATTTTCTGTTTGTTATTTATTCTGCTTCATGGCCTCTGAACTTCTCAGACGTATGGTTTGGTATATTTCACTGTAGTTATCATTCTTGGAAAATTCTTGTCCATTATCTCTTCAAATATTCCTTCTACCCCATTCTCTCTTCTTCTGAAATTTTAATCACATTCATGGTATTTTCTTATAACTCTTCAATACCTTGTTTTGTTTAATTACTTTTATTTTTTGTGTCTCAGTTTGGGGAAGTTTAGTTGAACTGTCTTTAAATTCACTACCAGTTGCCTCAACTGTGTCAAGTCTACTAATGAGCCTCTCAGAAGTATTCTTTATTTTTGTTTCTTCTGGTATTTGACTTTTTATTTTAAATGTTATTCTTTTATTTCTAACTACTATGGATGTTGAATTCCAAATACCTAATTCTATTGCAAATCTTTTTCCCCATTTCTCCCCACTCCACCTTTAATTATCTTACTTAATCAGAACATACAATATTTGCACTCCCTGACTCTTCCTAACCTTTGTATTTATTTTCATTTTGATTCATTTACTTTTGATTTATTAATTTAGTCAATGCTCACCTCCAGTCTTTTGCTTTTGTATTCTGAGTGACCTTTAGATTGGTTAATTTGTGATCTAAGATTCTTCCAGGGGATCCTAAGGAACTTGTCCTTGAACTTTGTAATTTTTTTGGCATTCGTAAAACAGTTTATCTCTTTTATTTCTCCATAAGTTACAATTTGAGATATATGAATCTTTCTTTGAGACATTTATATTTATTCTTGTATTATTTTCTGACATATATTTTTATTGTCAAGAGATCTGGGATGAACCTGACTTTTTGTCCTGTATAAGTTAGTTGATTGTTTTCACCTAGATATCTAAAATATTTCTTTTTTACTTTTTTAAAGTACAGTAAATTTAATAGTTTTAGCAGTGATTATTTTTATCAACATTTTACTACTCATGATATGCCTTTTTAATGCTTTAATCATTTCCTTTGACATAAAAAATATTTCCTTAAATACTTTCTTTCAATATTTTGTTTCTTCTTTGATGGCATGATTATGTGAATTTTGAGGCTCTGTGGCCCCCTTTGCATGTCTAGCATGTTTTCCAATCCTTTTGAGCTTTTTATTTTTGAACTGATTTACCTACTTTTCTCATTTTTATCTTTTATGTTGTAGAATCTATTGCTTTATTTTTTAATCCTTTTTTTTCTTTCAGAGTTTCTGTGTGCATAGATTCTGTACTGGTCCTTTCCAAGTATTGATTATTTAAAGATTAGGTTTGTTTGCTAGTTATTTCTGTGCCTGCTCTTTAAAGGAAATTCATAGGAAAACCAGAGGCCTTGTGTTTTATGACCTAGAGATTTATATAGCCTTTACTGTTTCTTAAACAGAGGAGATCAGTGGTATTCTCCACCCAACTATTCCCCACAACAGTTCATATGCCATTTTCTTCCCTGTGCTGCAGACATACACTGCCTCCTGCAAATACAGCTTGTCTGTGTGACATTGCACTCAATCAGACTATCTCTCTCTGGGATTTAAGGTAGAAGCTCCTCCAGCTTCCAACTACAGCCCTGTCCCTGTGTCCTTGAAAACTATAGACATGAATTTTCTCCTCACAGGTATTTATATCAATTTTATAAAAAGTAAAATTTCAGTTTTCTTCTAGTATCTATAACAATTGGATCCTATTGCAAATTAATTTTTTTTTCTGTGTCATCTACTCTCTATTTCCTTCTTTGTGGTATGATTTTCCACTTACCTTATTGTATCTGGATGAGCCATTCAGCAGAAAGTGGAGAAATAGGGATTTATATCAATATATACAAATTGGACTATAATTTTCTTAAAGCACTCTCTCAAAACCACAGTCCAATAAGATGCGCATAGAACAGAGTTAATAGTCCATCACCATATGCCAGCTACTCTTCTAATACTGGATATAAAACCTTGAACGAAATAGACAAATGTCTCATGGAACTTACATTCTAGTAGTAGAGACTAAGAAATAATAACAGAACCTGCATAAAACAGGCAAAAGTTACAGTCAATGCACTGTAGGAAACATCATGCCAGCCACGTGTTGGGTTTTGACAGCTGCGGCAGCTGAGCTCAAGTTTGACTGGTGTTTGTCTCTGTTTTGACTCTACAAGCGTAGCCACCAGTGGCCTTCCAGACTTCAGGCAACATTTGTCTTTGTTTGATCAACTTGGAAATGTATGTTCTGTCCCTTTCCAGGCTGGTTTTGTGGCTGGCCAGAGGCCCGAGGAAGGTTTGAGAAGCCCACAGTTTCTCCTATGAAAGGCCACAAAGTTAATGTTATCCTTTTCTTCATAGCTACTTATTTCTAACTTTAAAATAATTAAGATGCTGTTTCTTACTGCATTAGAAATAGAGAGCATTTAGGAAAAAGAAAAGATAAAAAGTTTTGAAATCAAGAGCTAGACCTATGTCTGATCTTAATGACTGTTAAATACCTTCTCATTTCCATGTTTCAGCACTGGGTTTTTAACTGGAGTTTAACTCTTTTAAAGGAGTCACAGCTTTCCTGATATAAAGTACAGCTATGACTATACTGCCCTACCAGGTAGGCCAGTAGTTTAAATATTTTTAAAAAATACTTAGATATTAGAAAGAATTTTAGAAAATTTAAAGGTATTTGATGAAAGCAATGCAGATGTACCAAAGAATGAAAAGATATAAATTCCAAATTAATGAAGAATCAGAATATTTACTTCTGTTCAATGAACTCTTAGAAGGACTGTGTGAATTTTTCTGCTGTTGTATTTTCTTTCATACATTTAAATAATTAGAAATTTATTACTTGGAGATTCTCACTAGTTTTAAGAAGGAATTGTAGGATACTAAAATATCTGTTCCCATCTACTTCCTATTCAAATGGGTTTAATTTGGAAAGAAAAATAATACAGATTGTAACAGAAAATTTCTCATATTTTTGTCCTCTTTTAATAAAGGAAATTCATTTTCATTTTACTAGCTGTGTTAATTAACAGTGTCAACTTGAGCAAGAAACAACCAACTCCATTGGGTCGGCACAGTTCTGGGTGTGGCTGAAGGGATTTGCTGAAGACAGAAGGCCCAGCCTGGGTGTGAGTGGCACCAACAAATAAGCTTTTCACCTGAGTGGAAAAAAGGGGGAAGGAAGAAGGACATCATCTCCTGGCTTCCAGCACAGACTTTTCAGCTTCCAGCACAGACCGTTTGGCTTCCAGAGCAAACCTTTCAGCCTTCCATGGCAGACATTTTGGCCTCCTGATACGGGGACTCGCATGAGACACAAAAGTGAGCTCCAGGCTTTGGACTGGGTCCTTCGCATCTCCCATGTGCAGAAAGCCCTTTTGCGCTTTTCCATATCTGATTCTGCAGGCGGCCATTTTAATCCAATCTTGTAAATTCTTAGATATTTGTATCTTTTCATTAAATCTGTTTCTCTAATGAGCACCGACTGATATACCAGTATACGGTAACATGGCAAAACCAAAGGGTTCACCATACAGAGCTGAATAGTGAGGATTGCAATAGATTATCACAAACAGTTCTGTCAAAGGATTCCAAAGAAATTAGGCTATGGTCTAATACTTAAGTCATACTCTGGACCTTCTTTCCTAGCCACTCTTTTATTTATGTTGTATAAATATAAATTTACACACTGATAGAAACTGAGACCCCACACGGAACCAGACCAGACCTTCTGACACGAGAGAAGTCTTTATTGGGGGAGGGACAGAGTAGCAGGCTGCCTAGCGGACCAAGGTAGCCCCGAGCTGAGGAAAGCGTGGGCCTTTAAGCTCTTTTCTCTGGCGGGAGTGGGGTGGGGTAAGGAGATGTCCCTGGGCCAGAACAGGCCGAGCCCTGAGCAGTGGGGAGGACGTCCAGGCCAGAAGCCTGAACGTCAGGAGTTGCCCATGTCAGAACGACCCGAGCAGGTGAACTGCCAGAGCGAATGAGGGCGGGGATAGCTTTTGTGGCCGAGGGGAACTGAAGTGGAACAGGTAAGGGAACGAGAGAAATACTGAGAGTTAAAGTTTTCCCACGAGGTGGGTGAGGCTGGCTGTCTTGTGACTTATCATCCCAGACTTAATCTAATAGGAATAGGGACAGCAGGTCTTATCAGTAGCTACTTCCTGCTGAGGAGGGGCATAGTTATTTTGCCTGGGTCGTCAGTCAGCAGCAGCCGAAGGAGACGAGGGGGTAACATGTCTTGCCGGTGGCTACTCCTTGCTGAGGAGGGGTGTTGTTAAGTCTGTTTCTGGGTCGTCAGTTGGGACCGGCTGAAATTGGAAATCTGAAGGAAGCATAAGGCTTTTTAAAGTTTTGAGCTGTTAATCTTTGGACTGTGTTGCGAATGAGAGAAAAAAACGCAGGGTGCTGCAAGGAGGAGAGCACAAATGGTGGCGAGGGGTCCCAACAGCGGGAGCAACCAAGGAAGGAGGCTGGCCCAGATACTTGACGTGGGAGAGGATTCGCCGTGGAGGTGTTGGGCTTGGTTTTTAAGTTGCTGGATTTTTTCTTGGACAAGGCCAGACTGGTTAGCATAGATACAGCATTTTCCCCCAGGAAGAGACATGTTCCTCCTTTTTCGGTGGTGAGCAGATCCAGTGCCTGTCTGTTTTGGAGCACGACTCCTGCAAGCTGATCTAGCTGGGAATATATCAAAGAAAGAACATTGGCCACCTGATTTGGATGATCTGGTGGTCGGTTAACCGGTGGGAGGTTAGAAGCAACCCAGTTTGCAATGCTGGGGCTGCCAGAGCTCCCGCCAAGACAGATGCACCCAGGGCTACCACCCGCTGGAGACGCTACGTCGGGAGCGCTCTGGTGGGTAAAGATACTGGTCGGCGAATTCCCCATCCGTGTAGATCTGTAGACTGGGGAGAGGGAGAACTGGAAGGCAGACCATGTTAGGGGGGTAACAGGGGTAGAGGGAGGACTCGCACAGGAAGAAGTGACGGTGACGTAGGGGAGAGCTGGAGCCGGAAACGCGAGGCGGGGCTACAGTCCGATTGCAGGGAAGGGAGCTACGGGAGCTCGTTGGTCCATAACAGGGGAGGTGAGCCCCACGAGGGGGATATTTACCGGGCTGAACCTGCAAAGGGGCTAAGTTTTTGTAAGGTTTAGTGAACATTGGTCTGCATAGAATCAGAGGAGGTTTTGGGTAAGGGAGAGAAAAGGCAAGTAATTAGCGAGAGGGCTTGGAGCAGCAGGAGGAGGCTGGAGAAAAGGCCGTCCGTACATGAGTTTAAAGGGGCTGAGGCCAGAGGGTTGGCGGGAGGCAGCGTGAAGACAGGTCAGGGCCATAGGCAGAAGTGATGGCCATGACTGCTGAGTAGCTTAGAGAGATGCACCTTAAGGAGATGGTTGGCCTTTTTCTTTTCCTGAAGACTGAGGATAGTACAGAGTGTGAAGGGCCCAGTGGATGTTGAAGGCCTGTGAAACTTGTTGGGTGACTTTGGAAATGAATTACAGGCCATTGTCTGACTGAATGGAACGGGGCAGGCAGAAATGGAGAATGATTAATGTGTATTGGAGTTTTCTGTGCCTGCGTATGTGGGTAAAGTTAATTTGCCAGTCTTCTCCTAGTAATGTTCCCCTAAACCGGTGTGGGGAAAAAATGAGGGGAGGTCGAAGAGAGCCTTGTGGGTTTGTTTTGGAGCATACTGTACATCGTGAGGCGATGTCCTGCAGTAAGAATGTTAGGCCAGGATAGAAGATGATGGGATCTAGGAGTCTTTTAGCAGTCTTCAGCCTATGTGTAAAGAGTTGTGTAGCTGGCTAAGGAACTGTCGGGCATGGTCATCTGGGAGACAGTATTTCCTGTCCAAGAGGAGCCAGCCCTCTGGGCCAGGGGAAGCACCCTTTTGGGACAGTTGTTTGAGCTGTGTGTCTGAGTAGGTGAACCCAGTGAGATATAAAGGCTGGGGGGGACTAAGGCCTGGATGCAAAGAGGGAAACATAGTGGTTGGGAAAACTGGAGGAGTTCTGGGTAGTCATGATGATGGCACGGTTGTGTTGAGCCACAGTGGGTTGTGAGGTGTCCCAAACCATTATCAAATGGAAAGGAGGGGTCTGAGTGGTTACCTGTGGGTGGGGACGGGGAGAACAGGAGGATGGCTAGGAGCAGTGATGGTGACAGAGATTTTGGGAAGGAGAGTGTAATGTGTAATTTGGCGAGTGCATCCCACCCTGGCAAGGGAGTGGGACACCTAGGCATTATGAGAAAGGACAGTAAATAACCTAGAGCCAGTCAAGCAAGGTAGGGGGCCTGTGGTGAGAGGGCACTGGGGAGAACCCTCGACCCCAACAACCGTGATCTTAGATGGGAATGTTTGACCAGAATAGCTGGGGAGAATGGACTAGGAGGCCCCTGTATCAACAAGGAAGAAAATTGACTTACCTGCCACCTGGACTTTTACCCTGGGCTCCTCAGATGACAGCAGGATCTCGTCTGCCCCCTCGGTGGGGGTTTGGAGTCCCGGGCCCCGTCAGTCCTCTCCGGCCAAACCAAGCAGGTCCGTCAGGGACGGCTGAGGTCTGGGCTGTTGAGCGGGGGAAGAGAACCCCTCCCGTTGTAGGAAGGGGCAATCTACCTTCCAGTGCCCAGTTTTTCCACATGTGAAGTAGGGCCCTGGAGGCAGTCGAAAGTAGGACACGACCGTTCCCAGTGGCCCTCTTGTAGCAGAGTCTCAGAGGCTGCTTGTTGGTTGGGAGCCAAGAAGACTGTCTGGGGGCCTGAGGCTTGAGAGCTGCTGCAAGGAGTTGGCATTTTTGTCCGGTGCAGGCAAGTTTCTCCTCCTTTTCCGCATCTTCGTGGCCATTAAAGACCTTGAAGGCCAGGTTTAAAAGTTCACAGCGGGGAATGTTGGGTCCCTCCTCAAGGCGTTTGAGCTTTTTTCTAATGTCAGGTGTTGACTGAGAGATGAAGGAGGTGTTGAGGACCAGTTGGCCCTCTGTTGAGGCTGGGTCAAGGTGTGTAAATTTAGTGAGGGCTTCTGATAGGCGTGCCATAAAAGCAGCAGGGTTTTCAGTGGGCTCCTGTGTGATTTCACGGGGCTTATCACAGTTAACCGCCTTACGGGCTGTCTTTTTGAGGCCTGCTAAAAGGCAGATGATCATTCGATCTCGGGCTAGGGCACCTGGGGTGTTGGGCTGATAGTGCCATCGGGGATCAACCCTAAGGACTGCCTGTTCCCTGGGGGGAAGGTCTGATCCGTGTGGTGCATCTCATCTGCATGGGCCTGGGTGGCCAGCCAGACAGTTTCTTTTTCCTCTGTGGTGAGGGTGGAAGAGAGAAGAGTGTAAAGGTCATTCCAAGTAAGTTGGTACATCTGGGTCAGGTATTGGAACTCTTTGATACACGAGGAGGGGTCAGAAGTGAAAGAGCCAAGACGCTTTTCAAGCTGTGAAAGATCAGGGAGAGGCCAAGGTTGATGGACATAGATGAGTCCTTCCACTCCTGCCGCCTGTCTCAGAGGGAAAAGCCCAGATGAGGGTGGGAGAGGAAGGGCAGGCGGAGCAGCCAGTGAGGCAGTTTTGGAGCGGGTGTGAGAGGCAGGTGGGGATAGGAGAGGAGAGGGCTCAGAAATGGGCAAAGGAGGGTAGAGGGAAGGACATTGGGCTGCTGGATGAGTTGGTTGGGCTGGGGTTGGGCCCACAGACGGGCCATAGGGTGAGGGGTCATCAGGATTGGCCTGGGAAGGGGCCAGTGGTCGCCTAAGGGGTGGGTCATCAGGTGGCTCAGGGAAGGAAGGAATTTGGGGAGGGTCGTCAGAGTACTGGCATTGTGAGGTGGGGGATTTAGCCAGGAGAATCTCCTGGGGGCTGCAGGAAAGACAGAGTTGAGGCTTGTTACAGAGGGCAAAGAAAGCTTGGACATAAGGCAGCTCAGACCATTTATCATTGTGGCGACAATAATTGTCTAAGTCTCATAGGATGTTAAAGTTGAGAGTACCCTCGGATGGCCAAATAGACCTATTATCTAGTTTGTACTGTGGCCAGGCTGTTTGGCAGAGGAAGGTGAGATGTTTGACTTTGAGATCAGAGACCGAGGGCGCCATGGAGAACAGACTTGAGGCAATGGAGCACAGAGACACTGGGAGAGCAGGGGAGGGAGGAGGTGTTGCCCATGATGACTGGGAGAGAGAATGGAGAGTGAGGAGACTGAAGACCACTGTCGACCAAGAGAGGTCCCAAATGGAACAAGAGACCCAGGCCCCCCGAGCGGACGTCTCCGGTCGGGGAGGGGGTCGCGAGACGGGAAGGAGCGGCTCGACGTGTCAACACGATTTCAGGAGAGGGCCGCAGAGGCTGAGGCGTGAAGCCAGGAGAACGAGCCGTCTGCGAGGTGTGACAGAGGGGTCTTCAGGGAGAGAAGAGAAGAGGAAGGTTTAAGTCACGGAGAGAAGAGCAAGGAGGAGGAAGGAGAAGAAGCCAACCAAGTGAGGATCAAAGTAGAAGGTTCCGTGAAGGACCTCACTGTAAGAGGTCCATAGGGGGAGAGATAGGTGGCCAGTTGGCGTCAAAGGGACTGGAGCGATCCATGAAGGACCTTATGGAAGGGACTCCGTGAAGGACATTGCTGTAAGAGGTCCGTAGGGGGAGAGAAAGGTGGCCAGTTGGCGTCGAAGGGGCTGGAGTGATCCTCAAATTAGTCGGTCACAGAAATGAACAAAGAGGGAGGCAAGGTGGATGGGAGAATAGGGGAAATGGGCATGGTGGGGGGGCAGGAGAGAGAGGACTTACGGTTAGCAGTGAGTGATGTGTGGATGCGGAGGTCAGCAATGTGGCAGGTCCGGGGCTCATGGTCTGCTTCAGAGGTGGTCAGCTGTGGACCTGGGGAGGGGTCCCAGGTTGGGGGAGGGGTTCGGCACCAAATGATAGAAACTGAGACCCCACACGGAACCAGACCAGACCTGACATGAGAGAAGTCTTTATTGGGGGAGGGACAGAGTAGCAGGCTACCTAGCGGACCAAGGTAGCCCTGAGCTGAGGAAAGCGTGGGTCTTTAAGCTCTTTTCTCTGGCAGGGGTGGGGTGGGGTAAGGAGATGTCCCTGGACTAGAACAGCCCAAGCCCTGAGCAGCGGGGAGCGTGTCCAGGCCAGAAGCCTGAATGGCAGGAGTTGCCCAGGTCAGAATGACCCGAGCAGGTGAACTGCCAGAGTCAATGAGGGTGGGGGTAGCTTTTGTGGTCAAGGGGAACTGAAGTGGAACAGGTAAGGGAACTAGAGAAATATTGAAAGTTAAAGTTTTCCCACGAGGGGGGTAAGGCTAGCTGCCTTGTGACTTATCACACACCTGTCACCTAACTTCACATTGTTAACAGCCAATCACATCCAAGGCTCTGTCTGGTGTGTCTTCACCACAGACAACTTACTAAATGGGAAATACTGACCTGTACTTGCAGTACTCTGATGATTTTAAAATTGATTTGTTTTCTTATTTTTTACTTAGACAAATGTAGACTATACCTTTAAAAATAAAACTTTGACATTTACTTTTCATTAAGGTAGGTAAAATAAGAGGTAAACCTTCCTTAGCATCATGAAAATCCAATCTAGTATTCCCTTGACCAGGAATACTTGTTTCTCTTCTTTTTTGGTCTTTTTGAGATAGAGTTTCATTATGCAGCTCAGGCTGGCCTTGAACTCACTTTGTAGCCCAGGCTGGCCTCAAACTCACAGTGATCCTCCTGCCTCAGCCTCTCGAGTGCTGGGATCACAGGCGTGTGCCACCACATCCTTCTTCTTCTTCTTTTAACAACAGGTGTTTTTCTTTTAACAAACGTGGTGATATTTGAGATTCTGATATATTGTGTTCAAACTTCACTTTCCCCAATATTAATGCCAAAAACTCATAAATAGCTCTCAAAAACTCATCATTGGTTCTATGGTTCTTGAATACTGAACCATTATAAAATCATAAAATCATTACAAAATGTGGCAAAATAGTTTTTAGGCCTCCCTGGGCAAGGGAACAGTATGATTTTAGCATTGCTAATTTCAGAGAATTTTGCAGTTACAGTTACTTTTGACTCATGGGACTCCAACTAAGTCTTGATCAGTTAAGAAGGAACTAGAAGAGAAATATCATAAGCAACAGACCCTCCTCGCAACTGAGATTTATACGGGAGTAGATAGCCACAGGTTA
The DNA here is from genome assembly GCA_004027595.1 of Dinomys branickii. NCBI lineage: Eukaryota > Metazoa > Chordata > Mammalia > Rodentia > Dinomyidae > Dinomys > Dinomys branickii. Next base: position 47,364 of record PVLD010014257.1, read on the forward strand.
CCTAAATTAATCTCTCTTCAGCCATACGATTATCAGGAGACATATTTTCTGTCATGACCTGATTGTAAAACCATCCAGAAGAGGGGAAAAGGAGCATTCTCTCTGGGCTGTGGCAGGAATTCGTTTTTCACGTTGCTCTTCTCTTCAAAATGTCCTCCCTCTACCCTTGCTGGAAGAGTTAGGCTTTTTGAAAATTGTTTCCTTGGAAATATAAAATATAAAGTAGAAGGAGGGGGGAAAAAGGAGTATTCCTTGCTTCAGTTGTCAAAAGCTCAATCCCCAGGAGAAGTAAGACATCTCAGTACAGATGACGGCAGAGAAGACCGTTCTGTAAGCTACACAGATGGAAAGGCTGCGGTTGGATAAAGCACAGCAAATCTGTGAGTAGCAGTCAGAGAGCTGAGCTTTGTTTCCACACATTTCATGGATTAAAGTTCCTGAGAGATGACAGGGTCCTCAAGAGGTTTGGGACAGATTGAACAAGAAATTCTAATTCCCATTCCTGGGACCTATAGCGATCTGGGAAGAATCCAGAAATTGGAGCAGAGGGCATATAGCACCCAGGCCCCTGGTAGAGTCCTAAGGAGGTGGCAAGAGGGAAGAGCTGCACACTGAGCCTGTGTCCATAGGACCTAGGAGATGTTTAGACTCATGCCTCAGACCATGACAGAAGCTGCAGAATAATTCTTTCATGTGGGGACAATGAGGAGGAAGCAGAGTTGCTAGGACAGAAGGGATAGGACAAGGGACAGCTCCTGGCAGCCTTCATGAACTGGCAGTTGGGCTCCAGCTGACCGTGCGGACAGATGACACTGAAGATCTTATGCTCACCCGAAGGACCCAGCGCCACTGAAACCCCTCGTTTAGATGCAGCCATGGGGAAATGTCTAGGTCTCTGACTGACTGCGGTTCAGTTTGGGCCATGCACCAGACTGGGGGCTCAGAATAGAAATTGTTGAAAAGAAAGTATGACGCATTAGGCCGGGTGGGTCCAATCCCTTCCCAAGGCCCAGCTCTGCATTCCAGGACAGGGATGGGGACCACAAACGACCCACTCCCTTACATCTTCCCCTCAGGCAAAGGATGCCTGAGCCCGCATGTTTGCATGAATCATTCCTGCATCAGCGGCCCATATGCCCAGCCGATCATTGCACATTTTCACTTGGATGTCTCAAAGACATCTTGTACTCCTGTATCAAAACTCAGCCCCCTCGGTGTGCCGTCTTGGTGAATGAGACCCTTCCAGCCACCAGCAATCCAGCAGGTGGGTCTTCGTCCCCTATGACCCCCTCTGTCAGCCTTCTTCTTCACCGCATGACTTCTCTCTGTTTCTCCCATGACTACTCAGGCCCTCCTGCATGGGTGCAGAGATAACTACAGAAATCAGTATAACTCGAAGAAACTCTTACAACGACAGCTAAGATGTCCTTGGGTGAAAAAAGAAGAACCCCAGATCCTTTTGTCCTGGCAGGGGCAGGAATGCTTATTCCTCTTGGTTTCCTGGGTTCCTAGATTCCAGGTGCCCTTACTACCTTCTGTTTGATTTTTTTCTGACCTCGATATTTGTCTCCTAGGACTGTTGTAGCAAACTATCGTACACTGGGCAGCTTCAACAGACATTCATGGTCTCATGGTTCTAGATGTTATAAGCCCAAGATCAGTGTATTGGCAGGGCTGGTTCTTTCTGAGGAGCAGAACAGAGAGTATCTGTTTCATGCCTCCCTCCTAGCTTTTTACTGGGGTGGTTTGCGGGCAATCTGTGCTGCTCTTTGGCTTCTTGACCCATCTCCCTGATCTCTGCCGTTAAGTCCACATGGTGCTCTCCCTGTGAGTATGTCTCTCTGGGCTCAAATTTCCCCTCCCTATGAAGACACCAGTGCTACTGGATTGGGTCCCGTCTGAATGGCCTCTGATTACATCTGCTATGACCTTCTCCCTAATTTAAAGTACTGAAGATTAAGAAGTTAAGAGAAATTTGGGTGGGACATAACACACAATGGCTCCTCCCATTTTCTAGGAGACTGGGACGTGTTTTTTTCCTCACTGCAATTGCTTTCTGTTGCTAGAGAATCTAAGCTCTTTGAGTACAGGAGTGTTCATGTTTGTTCAGCGCCAGTACGATGTCAAGGGCTCGTCTCTCTCTGGCCACCATGGTGCTTCTGGGTTGCAGAGTTCTACAAATAGATGTAAACCTTGCAAGAGATGATAAGCAAGGGGCTGGGGATATACCTCAGTGGAATAAGCACCTTCCTAGCAGGTGCAGGGTCCTGAGTTCGATCCCCAGTACTGCAAAAAAAAAAAAAAAAAAAGAAAAGAAAAGAAAAAAAGAGATGATAAGCAAAAAGACAGGAAGTGGGTTGGGGGTGGAGCAAGCACTAGGAAAAAAAAAAGAAAGAGGAGAAGGAAAGTGAATGGTAATTTACAGCCTTGATTTTTTTTTTAGGGGGTTTCTCCTTTTATCTCCATATATTTTTTAAAAATTAGAATTAAAAGAAACTTTTGAGTCTGTGTTTGCAGTAGCTAATGTTTACGTTCCACATGTGGAGTTGGTGCTTGGACATAACACCTCCCATTTCCTTTGTTCATCCATTTCCTCCCTTCCTCCCTTGATCCCTTCCTGGTTGAGAAAATCCTATCTCCCTGCTTCCTATTATCTATCTTTTATTTTGAACCTGATCTATATTTTGGGCTTCTCATATAAAGGAAGCCGTTCAGTATTTCCACTTGGGTGTCTGACTTATTTCACTGAACATTATGGTCTCAAGACACTCTATTTTTCTACAGATGATTCAAATTTACATTTATGGCAGCAAAGTGTTCCATTGTGTGCAATTTTTTTATCTTAAAGAGAATAGTAAAAAAAGAACAATAGCAAAATACTAACATCACAGACATAAACAAAGCAAAGCAAAAACATTAAAAATGATACAGGGTTTCAAAATAAAATGATAGGAATTAATAGTAGTTGTTATATTTCATATTGTTATCTTCAACTAAGTTGCTCAGATTACTAGATGTAAGAATGGAACGTTGTTTAAACGATTAAAGAGAATTAAACAATTATTTTAAAAAACACTAGAGACAATACAGAGTTTCATGAGACAAGATGGTAGGAATTCATGAATGGTTGTTCTATTGCATATTGTTATCTGCAAATCAGTTCCTCAGATTACCAGATATAAGCATGCAAAGTTGATCAAAACATTAAAAAATTTAAACATTAACTATTCCTTTCAATAAACCACCACACATGAGCAGTACAGTTATCCCAGCTATCGATCCTATCTATCTATCCATCCTTCCTTCCTTCTTTCTTTTTCTTCTTTCCTTCATCCCAGTTGTTCCTTCCCTTGAGCAATTTCTTTCCCTTTCATATTATCTATTGTACATTTTGGGTTTTATTTACTCTTTCAGGTTCTTACAGTAGGGAGATGATATGATGTTTACACATGTGGGTATGATTTCTTTCACTTATGAATATGTTCTCTAGTTGCATCCATTTACCTATGAAAGCCCCAAGTTTATCTTTTTTATAGCTGAGTAATACTCCATTGTATAAAAATACCACTTCTTTTCTATCCATTCCTCAGCTGATGGACATTTGGGTTGTTTCCCAGATTTAGCTTTGACAAATTGTGCTGCTATAAACATGGGTGCACATATATCACTGTGGTTGATGTTTTTAATTCTTCTGAGAAAATACCCAGTAGAGGAATAGCTGAGTTAAGTGGAACTTCTAATCCTAGTTTTGTGAGGAATCTGCAAACTGCTTTCCACAGTGGTTGCACCAATCTACACTTCCACCAATAGTGGAGAAGGGCTCCTTTTTCCCCACAGCCTCTCCAGCATTTGTTATTAGTTGATTTCTCAATGATAGCCTTTCTTTCTGGGCTGAGATGGAATCTCAGTGTTGTTTTAATTTGCATTTCTCAAATAACTAATGAGGATGAACATCATGTATTTATGTATTTTCATGTATTTATTCACCATTAATACTTCTTCATGTGAGCAGTGTGGATTCATCTCAGATGCCCATTTCTGGATTGGGTCTTTGAATTTGGGGGAGGGATCTGATTTTTAAAACTTCTTTATATTTCCTAGATAGAAGTTTTTTGTCTGAGGGAGAGTTGGATAAAATTTTTTCTCAATTCCTGGGTTTTCTTTTTACTCTCTTGGTGATTTATTTTGATGTGCAAAAACTTTTCAATAAGTTGAGAACCCAGGGACTTCCGGGAAGATGGCGACCAGGTAAGCAGCAGAGGGAAACTCTCCCAGAGACCGAGCCTTTGCGCGCGGGTGCCCGGTCCCTGGATGCAAAAGTCCAACTGATCGGGTTGCTCTCCGCGGCCTGAGCATTAAAGGGCCGGCTGGATAAGCCGCGCAGTGAGAAGTGGGCGGATCCTGAGAGCTGGGTACCCGAGGGATCGGCACTGTGCTTGGGCCACAGCTTGTCTCAATCCGTGTACAGCCGAGAGAGCGCTTGTGGTGGGACGGACCCTTCCAGCTCCTGAACCCGATTGGCTAAGAGGCGGCTGTAACCAGGATTTGTTGGAGGCGGCGGAGCAGAGTAAACTCAGAGAATGCGCTTCTGGGGCAGATTGCACCAATCTGGGCAGCGGTCTGCGATCGCGCTCAGGACCCTGCCCCCGCAGCTGGCGACGGGCGAACTATGGCAGCTGCTGTCGGCAGGATTTCTGAGTCGGGAAGAAGCTCGATCCAAGGAGATACATCTGAACGGCATTCCTGTCTGCACGATCCCAGGGTGAGTTGATTGGGCGCCCTGACCAGTTTTTCATGAGTCAGGAAGAAGCTCTGCGCAGTGAGGGACATCCAACCAGCTTTACTGACTGCAGGATCCCCTGGGTCGGAAGAGCTAGCTAGGCACCCCGATGGGATTTGTGATGGGGGAAGGAGCTCCACCCAGGGAGGAAATCCTGAGTGGCCTGCCTGCAAGGTCCCTGGGGTGGCGAGCTGTTTATGTGCCCCAGCCAGGTATCGGGATAGGGAGTAGAAGCGGAAATCTCAGCAGACAGCTTAAGGGACATTCTCCCAAAGAGAAGGAATCATTGGAGCAGACTCTGCAGCAGATCTTTGCCTGCTGAACTGCCTGGGGGAATTTATAGCTCCACATTTTGAATCTGATACCCAAAAATGGGAAAACAGAGGAACAAAACGCAGTCTCAAAACTCAACCCCACCCAGAACAAGTTTTGAATGCGAGGATACAGGGGAACCAGGAAGCTACATACCTGCAAGTTATGAAACGATTGCATCCGAAATGAAACAACTCCAACAGGCCATAAAAGAGCCTAAAGCAGAAAAAAGCCACACACCTGCAATGATCTCTCAGACAAAAAACGAGCTGAAAACGATGGAAGAAATGTTCCATACACATAGAGAAGAAATAGACAAAAGACTAGAAGAAAACAGGAAACAAATGGAAACGTTACAAGAGCAATTTAGGAATGAAGTACCAAGAATGAAACAGGTCCAAAGAGAATGCCAGGATTTGAAAACTTACACTGAAAGCATGCAAAACCGTTTAAATGAAACCGAAGATAGAATTTCAGAACTTGAAGACAGCATGGCAGCTTATGAGCGTGAAAGGAAGAATCTCATGATATCATCAAAGACACAAGAAAAGTCAATCCAACAGCTCCAAGATGAGGC
>PVLD010014258.1:0-53030 GCA_004027595.1 Dinomys branickii
TTTCCCAGAAGATCTGAAAACATCATATCACTCTGACATATGTGCACCCATGTTTATAGCAGCACAATTTGTAATAGCTAAAATGTGGAAGCAACCCAAGTGCCCATCCACAGAAGACTGGATTAAAAAATTGTGGCATTTTTATATAATGGAATATTATTCAGCTATAAAGAAAGACAGTTTTGGGGACTTTGTAGGAAGTGGTCAAAACTGGAGCCTATACTCATAAGTGAAATAAATCAGTGGTACACGTGCAGGCAACGTATTGTATCACTGGTGTAAGAACCTGAGGGTGAGAATATAAACTAAGAGACATGAAGGAAATCTGTTCAAAAGCAAAGAACAGATGGGATGAGGGAAAGGAGAAAAGAAAAGGCAAAAATATATGTATGTATATATGTATGTACATATGTGCAGGAGGGCTAACATGGTTGTACTATTGTATTATATCACTTAATGCTAAGGAATAATTGATGACGGATTATTTGATCAATCTTGTATGTGTGCATGTGTTATCCTGAATGCACACTTCGAAGTATCAATATGCAAAGCAGCAACTATTGTTGGGTTTTTTTTTTTGTCTTTGGTTTTTTTGTTTTTTGTGTTTTTCTCTTGTTGAGAGGATTAATTGTCTGACTAATTTTGCATGTCTGTATCTATGTTCATATATATACACTTTGAAGATATCAATAGGTAAAGCAACAACCACTGTTGAGTGCATGTCACCTTGTCTGTAAATCAGTTTTGATTGTACTATTTTTTATGCTAATTTGTGTCTGTTTGTTAATATGTTTTTGTGCTTTTATTTTTTAAGAAACAAAAAAAATAAATAAAATTTTATATAAAGTGCCCATTGCTTGATTGCCAGGCAGGAGAGACTTTTAAATGAAGCATTGGTAGGGAAAAACGGTCATTACACTCTAATAAAAGTTTCTCTTCTATATGAAAATATGAAATATTCAACATACATGTACCTACTATGTAGTTTTAAATACATACGAAAACTATTGTCATATCTACAACAGAATTGACAAGTATACTATTAAACTAGGAAATATTCATGTTTCCTAGCTTATTTTGCAAGACTAAAAAAGTTCTGACTTAAAAAATGAGAAAAAAGGTGAAAGAATAATCTAGGTCCTGCAGAAACACATAATATGTAAGCAAATTTTAATGAGTAGAATTCATCAAATGGGGATCCATCATAAGACTGGATTTATTTAAGGAATGTGACATTAGTTCAGAAATAAAAAAATCTAATGCATTTCACTTAATAGCTATTTAAATGGTATGTGACTGAATCATTTTAAGATATAACAGCAAATATTTTAGTATTAATTTCATATGTATTTTAGATCTCTTAGAAAAAAATGGCAAATGAGACCTTCCTTAACCTAATGAGGGACCCACAAAAATTTACCCCAAGCATTGTCATTCCTAAGAGAATTTCCCTAAAAAAACAAGACTTGCATAACTAACACCATCCTTTTAGTTCAAGATTTTAATAATTTTAATGTCACTTCAAAGAATAACATTTAAATATGTAGATAAATGCTTAAATTATATGCAGCCAATATGATTACATACTTTGGAAACAGAAAGCAATCTACAGACAAATTGTGTAGAGAAGGCTGTATTTAGAATGTCACTCCATGCATTCATTGTAAATAGATACTATTTGGATAATAATTTCTGAATAAATGAAGGAACATCAACCAAACTTACTAATTCTACTTTCAATTGAATATGTTATTATAATACAATATGATTAAATGCTATATTGAAATTATTGCAAAGTATTAGTGGGTCTAGAGAAAAAAATTGCCTGATTTTCCCTAGTCCCTCATGAACCTCACAATAAAGTAAGAGACAGGTGAACTCAATGCACTTTATGGCTGAGTGAACTAATTGGGAACAAATTATTTGTTGTCTCTGCATCCTAGTTTTCCCAAGATTAAATGGGGATATTAATAGCTACACAAGAGGATTGTTGGGATCTTTAATGCCTGTGAAAGTAGCGTATAACATCTAAGATTCTAGCTTTTATTTGTTGCTTGACTATCTCCCTACGTTCTTTGCCTCATTGCTTATTTGCCTGCATTGTAGTAAGATCAGTGATTCTTTTCTGGGCTTTTATGTTTTTATTTTATTTTACTGGTTTTGGACAAGGAAGCAAGAAGCAGCCTTTATCAGTAATTTTAAGAGGAAAAATTAACCATAGTTTTCCTTTTTTCACGGAAATTTTGCTGCATTATAATATTGGCTAAGTTGAAAATAATTTAATGAGCGATATGAGCACTGTCCAAATGACACAATAATGAATGTATGTTTGGGGAGAATGTTAATTTGTGAATTTATTTTTGGGTGGCTTTAAAAAATTTAATCTCTTTTGCCACATGAGGGTAGTATTGCTTTTCTTGTTAAGATGAAAAAACAGATTTCAGATGCCAGTTAAATCAGTGAAAAATTATATTTCTCCAAGGAGATCTAACAATAAAACATTAGTTTCATAAAGAAGAAAGACTCCTACACATTTATGTTATTTTTAAAGAGCAGGAAACATCAATGCCAGCATTTCCTGAGGAGAATTGCCATTTCTTCTTTAGGAAACAGATCTGTGCATGTCAGAAACATTCCCACCACCTCTCTTGAAAGGAAATCTTGTCTTAGGCATTGTCTTTCAGATTACTGCCTCCCTCCAATTGGGTTGACCAATACAATTTGTTGCCTTGTACATCAATGTAGATATTTATCTTGAAAAAAGAAAATTTGAATGGCACTTATATAGATTTTATTTCATGTAATCTTTTATAGCAGATTTCAGATTAGAAGCCACCTTGGAAGTTGTCTAGTGTGACCCTCTACTGGCTTTTAGTCACTTCTTGTGCGTCAACCAGAACAGATGGCTCTGCAGTTTCTTAAGCATCTCTAAAGATCCCCTTCAAAGTGGCCACTTTCATGGTAGGACCCCTAGAAAAAGAACTTGTTTGCTTCTACGCTCAACATAATGTGTTGCTTGGAAGCTGCATAACTTCTGTTTGCCTGAATCCAAAACTGTTTCATTCGTCTGGAGGCAACCATTGCGAGAATGAGTCATAGGATAAAATTATGAGATGTGGTTAGTCGGCAGCACACTGTAGCCAGTCACAATCTGTCCCACAGATCAGAAAATTGTGGAGAGATGTAACAAGGCTACATTTCGTTCTCTTAGAGATCTAGGTTTGACAAATCAGAAATTATTTTCATTATGATCAACAGGGACTTAGAAATATTCAGGTCATGAGGATTTCTGGTTATTTAGTTCTCAAAAATATTGTTTCCCATAGCAAAAATAGACAGGATCGGTGGGAAGTAAATTGCTTTGCCATTTGCTGTATTAGCTTTTTGTCACTGTTATGAAATACACGATATAGGCTACTTATCAAGGAGAGGTTCTGGAGGTCCAGGGGCATGATGCTGGCCATGGCTTAGTGCTTGGTGACAGGACAGAGCAGTGGGCAGCGACAGTAGGAACATGTGCTGGAACGAGCACCAGGAATCAGAAAACAGAGTGGGCAGGGTGAGCCAAATAGAGGTTTTTCTACAACCTTCTCATGAGAACCACCAAAGAATCTTGGAAAATTGCCTTCGGAAGCACAGTGCTAATGACCTGAGGATCTCCCACTCTGCCCCACCTTTTACAGGTCCTGGCATTACCTAGGAATGCCACCTGGAGGGTCAGTCTTTCAATCACAGTGGACTCTTGGGGGAGTCTCAGTGTATGCACCCACCACAGCATTAGTTACTCTCTTTTTAGAAGTACAATTCCCAGCAACAGTTTTACACTAAATGTGTTTAGTGAAGAATGTAGATTCCCTTGCCATCTTGTCGGATGGAGAGGTGGGGGCTGGGAAGGCAGGCTATTCTCAGCACCGTGTAGCTATTTTCTCAGAAGGCCATTTCTCTGGGCCCAGTAATGTAGTGGTTCTGTAACATGTTGAAGTGGAGATGGTAAGAGAAAGGATTGTGCAGAGTTTTAGATGAGTTTTCAGACATCTGAATGTCAGGGGGCACACCACATGTCCAGAATGCATTCCTAAGCTTTAGAGATCTAGAAGTATCTGATTGCCAGTTCAGCTGCAGCAGAGTATGCTCTGGGGGAACCTGGTACATGCCTGGTCTCAGGAGAGAGAGGCAGTTAAAGCTGAGCAATTCTTTATTACATTCAGCATGAGAAATTTGCCACGCATAGTCTACACTGGTCATGGCCCATGCTGTATTTTTTTAGTGGCATGATAGGATCTACTCTTTAGGGAGCATTATGCCTGGTGTAAAAATGAAGCTGAACCTTGTGGGACATACGTTTCTGCAGATGGCTGACCATTTCCAGTTTGTATTTATTTTTCTTAGTTCTAATTTCAGGTGGTGACATTGGTGACTGCTCCAAAATGCTTATTTATGTCCAGAAGCCACAATGACATGGCAATTGCATATACTTCTATGGTTGGAAATTTTACTGTATAAATCTAGAAATTAAATAGAAATCGATTTTTCTTCTAGTGTATGCCATTTGCAATTTTTTGTAACTATCTTCAGCATTTTGATCAAGACAAGGTGGACATTTTTCTATTTCTTCATATTTTGATGAGATACCTGATTAAATAAGATGTATAGGATGAAAAAATGTCATAGCAAAAAAATGGAATAGTAATATGGGAATAAAAAGTTAAATTATAATTGATTCAGTACTCAAATAGAAGGCACAAGAAAGATTCATATGATACTCTTTTACTTAAAAAAAATGAAGGTTGATCTTTTTCTACTTGATGAAGAGTGTCTAACTGATAGATATTTGTTCATTTAAAAAAGTATTTAATGCCAAGATTGAGTTAATCAGGAAGGAGATGAAGATAAATAAGATCTAATCTTCCTGAAGGATCCCACAACCAAGTGAGAGCTGTTAGCAAGTAAATAATCCTTATTCAATAGGATATTCAAAGTGTGTGATATAGAAAAGCGTACATAGTCAAGATCACTATTATTTTTATAAGTCATACAGAGTAAGCATACTCCAATCAATTTGTTTTTATTCTTTTCCACACTTTTTATTGTGATTTAAAATAAAGACTTAAAATAATTACTCATAAGGAAGAGGTGCACTTGTTTTATGAACTACCGTGTTGGTATAATCAAACTCGATTATGGAAATGAGAGTCTTCAAAGAGTGACATCTTTTTAAACCACAGTGATGGAAATGTTGCAATAATTTCCCAAATTTTGGGAAGCTTCCACCCATAAAATATTAGTCAACCACCTATGCAAAATCAGTGTGTTTGTATAGACACAGTTTCTGGCAAATCCTTGGAAACTATGTTCTTCCCACAACATATATACAATTCATCTAAAAGAACTGCCCCAAAGCTCCTAAGAAAAATTCAGGATCTCCTACTGTATGGAAGGCAATTTACAATATGAAGTAGGAGTCATTGTAGAAGTAGATTCCATCATATTCCATATAATATATAATATGTAATGCTATTGTTCAAGATGTTAGCACCATGTTCATAAAATTCCTCATGTAAGTTGCATTTTATTTCCTTTTCTATATACAGAATATATTATACCTTACTTCCCAGAAATTTAGAGAACAAAATAATGGGACCATCACAGATTTCTTTTCAGTTAACTACAGAGCCTGGGCTCTAAATCCTCATTATAGGCTGCCGCTCTGAACAAGTCATTTTGCCCATCACTTTACCAAGATAAATGGTATTAAATAAAGTTCCATCTGCCCATTAATCTACCCATCAATCCATTCAAATGGCCTGGTTTGAGCCATTATTATGAGGTGGGTGCTCTTCTCCATGGGATTCAATGATGAATAGCGTGTCATTCCTTCCTCCAGGGAGTTCATTCACATGGGATCATGGGAGGCAGACTTCGTAATGATCTATCATATGATAAGTACTACAATTAGTTTTGGATCACAGTTCCATAAAGACACTAGAGAGACAGGATCAATTCTGTCTTTTATGGCTGAAGAAAGGCTTCAGAGAAGAGTTCATATTTGTACATATTCTTGAAGAGTATGTAGGAATTTTCTAGGTTGTTAAAGTGAATAAAAATATGAAGTGAGTTGCATGTGCTTCACCAATTCTATTCATTTTTCTATCTTTTAGAATGTTCGACGATTAGATGTCTCTAAGCTTGGAGTGTGCCATCTCATTTTCTTGCAGAATACTTCATTGGATTCCTGTACTATGTTGTCCTAGGGTTTCCTAAGAAATTACTACATGAAGAGTGTGGATACATTATTTATAAAATGATTTTCATTGGTATGACATATTTATTTTCAATCTAAGTGGTGGTTTGCAAGCATTCTCTTTACATTCTTAGAAAGTATTTGCTTTTTCTTGGTCCCTGATGCTTCTAAGCTTTTACCATCGTCTTTATCTGAGAGACACTTGTAGATTTACTGCCACTTCACCGGTCAAACAGGCCCTATGACATATTAAAGCTCACAAAGTCCCTCTAACTGAATCACTAACTTTTAATCCTCGTTTGTGCTTCAAATTTTTTTAGAGACAAAACTTTCCCTACAAGACTACTATTCATTTTCCAACTCTTCCTTTTGTATTTTATATAAACAAATATCGCATTTCCTAACCTATGCTTCTATGTGAGCAGAGGGTTATTCAGCTTACAACTAGGCTTATGCCACTTTTTTTGAAAAACGAATAAAAAGGACTTTCTTTGATTCTATCCTTTTCTGTTTACCTGTCTTCATTCACCGCCAAACAGCCTGAAGAAATGATCAGACTTGTGCATCTGTTTTCATCATTTATGACTAAATCTTTATTCCAATTGAGTAGTGACTGCCCTCGTCAGCCTTTTGGAACTTTTATAGGTATGGAAACCAATGCTCTTGCAGTTAACATAACCAAAGAGTACTCTCATCCTTGATATTTCTTTTTTTATTATAAAGAGATAAAAAATATTAAAATAAGCAACCTTACATCCTTGATATTTCCATAGGACCCTAGACATAAACAGTAGAATCTATCTCTTGCTCAGGTGAACTTAAAAGAAGTTTATAAGAAGATTTTGGGTCTGGTACGGCAAATAGGCTCACCGGTCCCAGACTGATTGGCTTGGGAGTTGTCCCCAGGATAGTAAAGCACAGTTCTAGGTCTATCTGGCGTGTCTGCGCGCAGTCCTTGGCTCCTCCTTTTCTGTCACTGTTCACCTGCTCTGTCTCCTGGCTGCCATAAACTCAGCAGCTTTCCTTTGCCTTAACCTTCTGCTGTGACCCTCTGCCACTGGAGCCAACAAACCATGGACTAAATCTTCTACAACCATGAGCTAAATTAAAGCTGTCCTCCTCTAAATTATGGATGTTGGGTATTAAGTTTCAGCAGCAGAAATGCTGACTGTTATCACTGAGGATGTACCTCAGTGGTAGAGTGCTTGCTTCTAATGCATGCAGTCTTGCATTCACCCCTCAGGACTACAAAAAACCCAAACAAATAAACAAACAATAACAACAATAACAAAACAACAGAAAGACATTTTGTGTAGTTCACAGAAACAACAAGAATGTTGGAGAACTGAAACTAGACACCGTAAGGGAAAATGAGCAAATGACTCATGGCCAAATGATACTTTAATAAAACATGGGGGACAATGGACACCTTCACAGTCACTGAGTATGAATTCTTAGCTGTATGTAAACACTCACACACTCATTTGAGATTCAAAGTCCCAGATGGAATATCCAGCTGTCCAAGCCAGATCACTTGTCCAGTTAAACATGGCCTTTTGTGTTTCACATGCAGCAGACTTTTCTCCAAGTCAAAACAAAAAAGTTCTAGATGTTGAGAAGTGAACACCACTGTTTCCTCCATAATTACCCTGTGGCTTTTGGTACCATCACCCAATCACTTCTTAAAATCATCTCCTTATTTCTAAAGACAATTCTCTACAATTCTCCTGTTTGTATCTTCCTGTTACCGACAGATTAGGAATACAACCTTTAGCCTGGCACTGAATGTCCTGCATGACTTTGCCCTTTGCTGTTGGGAATTGCACTTTCCTTTCTATTGCAGCTCTCCTTTCTCTGTTCTTTGTCTAGTACTCTTGGTTCTTGAGACAGCTAACTGTTGTAACTTTCAACATGCCTTACACTTGGACACATCTGTAAAAGTCTATCTTCCTTTTGGTCTTTTCATTCATCTTTCCAGGCCAGAGATTACCTCTGAGCAAGATCAGTCCTACTCTACCCTCGCTGCCTTCCCATGGCATTTTGCTAGTTTTTAACTTTCCCTTCCTAATTGATTCTTTAAGTGATGACAGTATTATATTTACACTTAGCTTAATGTGAATTTTGATATCTCTTATTTTCTGGAACTATTATCTTGGATATAAATTTTGCAGTAATAAAAATAATGCTACTATAGCTATTATTTCTCATCCAGGCATTCAAAATACCATTGTTTTCTTTTAGGATGCAGACTTAAAAACCCCCTATAAAGCACATTTCAGTTTAATTGTAACATGCTTAATGCATCTTTATCTCAGAGATCTGGATATACTTCCACACACCAAGCTGGAGTTGTTCTTTTTTTTTTTTTTTTTTTTTTTTGCGGTACTGGGGATCGAACTCAGGACCCTGTGCAAGCATGGAGTTGTTCTACCAAGGAGGAAAATGTGGTAAAATATGAAAAAGCCTCTTTCTGTTGTGCATCTATTATTGTCTAGCACAGAGTAAACCCCACATTGCCGACAGCCTAATGTAATTGTTGGCATAAGGTTTGGTGTTGTCTTTTAAAAATCAACATAGCAAATTCTAGGTAGGAAAGCCTGTAGCAGTTGCTCCAAAAGCCCTTAAACTGTCACTGGAATGTTACTGTCAGAGTTTCTGATGTATGCAGACTGTGATCAGTCCCTTTCTGAACTATGCCATTGTTGTGGTTTAGACCTGAAATGCCCACCCAAAGTCTCACGTGTTTGGGAGGTGCATGGGCCCTGGGAACACCTCACTCATCAGCAGTTTCATCCAGTCATAGGTTTAGTAGCTGAATATGCCACTAGGAGGTGGGGTCTGGTTGAAGGTGGTCATGGGGGCTGTGACCTGAAGGATGGATTCTTGGCCCTCAGTTCCTCTCTTCCACCTGTGCTTCTTGGCTGGAATAGGTGAAACACCTTTTCCTCTGCCATCCCATCTTTGCCTCGGAGCCAGCTGACAATGGACTGAAACTATGAATCAAAATACACCTCTTTCTTCAAGTTGGGCATGACAAGGATTTTGCTGCTGTCAAGACAGTAGTAATCTTCAGGTGATCAGGTCTTTCCATCATTCTGGGATTCTCCAAAACCTACACAATTCCCAGGTCTCAAGCAGCATGAAGAAAAGACCAATCAAAGCATGAGTACTCATACTAAGCCACTGAATTCCATGCACACTAAACCATGTTCACGGTTTCAGATATGCCTCAGAGGATACTTTCATTAATTGTTAAAGATACCTCATTAATTATTCTTGGACAGAAACTAAGCAGTTCCAAAAGGTTTAATATACTACATAGGAATATAACATTCACCTTTGGTTCAGAAAATACCTATCACATAAAGAATAATCTTCCACCCACAAAAGGAAATGTATGAAAACTCTGAGCTGGCGGCAATGACCTTTAATTATTAAGTTGTCTTAAATCTTAGGCATTGACTTCAGCTTGTATGGTAATGATACTGGTACTAACTAAATCAATAGGTGAACATTTCAGAATAGTTCCTTTAAAAAAGATTTCTCTGTAATTCATGTTGGCACTAACTTCTAATTTGAGAATTTACATAGTGTACGAGCTCTGCACAAAGAAAAGAAGGGAGATGGCAAGAAAGAAAAAGTTACATATAGCAAAACAAACACAAAAGCTGTGGCTGGCAGGCTCCCACCAGGAAACACGCAGGCAGACATAAACTTTATTTGCTCTACTGGACAATGGCAAAATGAAGCACAACTTGGCAATGGGAGGATGGATGTTCAAAAATGATAGCAGAGTTCCGGTTCTACCCATGGCAATACAATTCCTGTTGCTTAAATTCTACAAATTCAAAAATTGTAGAGTAACCATTCTACTTTATGGTACATTGGAAGTGTTCTGCTCTTATGAAATAATTTATACAATATAGTTAAGGAAGTTTGTTTCATGGATCACCTATGGTTTTTAACGAGTTAATGTTAATGAAAAAAAATTACTCTACTTGAGTTATATCTCTGAGACACCATAATAAAATGGAAGTTACAGTTCTTTTTTATTGTTAGATATTTTATCAGGGAAAATTGTGAAAGACTAAAGTGGTAAAAAGAAAAGATAGGTATCTTATGTGTTGACCTTTTTGGATTTTCTGTCTTTCATTATCTTTAATCTATTTTATAACTATGTAGGTTCGATAATATAGATAGTTAGGTAAATGATTTCTTTTTCATAAAAACATGAAGTATGTCCCCTGAAAATGAGCTGATTATTGGTCTGTAGGCATTAACCAATTTTGCATCTAATAAGTAAATTTATTTCAGCATTGTATGGTCCTTGTATAATATGAGAAATTCTTCAATTCCTTTCCATAGTATTTGTAACATCTTATTGGTTCCCTCATTATCTAACAAATAGGAAAATCTTGGGCACATGTTAATTTCATGTTGGCACATATTTTACTTCTTAAAAATAATCTTAGGGCTGGAGATATAGCTCAGGGGTTACAGCACCTGCCTGCCAAGTGAAAGGCCCTTAGTTCAATTTCCGGCACCAAAAAATAAAAATAAAAATAAAAATAATCTTTAACTGTGGCGGGTTGGGATTTTTTTCCCTTTCTCCCACCTGCATTTATGGGGTATATACTATTTTTGAAGAAATATTGCTGTGAGATAAACTATGGTTATGTAAGTGACTTCTTGTACTTAGAGCCTGGTTCTTTATAATGATGCAGTGAATGTTAATTGCCATCCTGTACTATTGTCTTTTTAAAAATTAAGTTTATTGGTACAATTTAGATATAGATAATGATCTTATTCATCATGAGGAGTTTGTACCTACATACAACACATCTTGACTCCTCTTTTTGTCCCCAAATCCCTTCCCCTCCCCTCAATCCTTCTTTCTCTCCTTATTTTCAAAGTTTTATTTCCATTTAATCCTTATTTTATCTTTTCTTCCTTTTCCCTTCCTTCCTCCCCATGCTTCTTAGTTCTTTCTTTGAAAAATTTATCCCTATTTCACAATATCTATCATACACTTTGGTCTTTATTTACACTTTCAGTTTCTCAAACCAGAGAAAGAGAATGATATTTACATGTGTGTGACTGATTTATTTCACTTAAAATAAATGGTCTCAAAGTGCACTTACCTAGAAATGCCTCAGGTTTATGCTGTATGTATGTATGTATGTATGTATGCATGTATGTATGTATGTATGTATGTATGTATGTCTTTTTGAGACGGGGTCTTGATATGCAGTTCAGGCTGGCCTGGAATTCACTTTGTAGCCTAGGCCGGTCTCGAACTCACAATGATCCTCTTGCCTCAGCGTCCCAAGTGCTGGGATTACAAGCATGTGCCACCACGCCCAGCTTATCCTTCTTTATGTCTGGGAGAGTAGTACTTCATTGTATAAGAAAAGCCACAACTTTTTCATTTATTCCTCAGTTGATGGCCATTTGGGTTGTTTCCTCAATTTAGATATGAAATGTGCTGCTATAAACATGGATGCACATATAATGTGTTATGATGTTTTTAATTCTTCTGAGAAAATACCGAGAAAGGGAATAGCTGGGTTGAATGGAACCTCTAATCCTAGTTTTTGAGGAATCTCTACACTGATTTCTGCAGTGGCTGCACTAGTTTACACACCCACCAACAGTGGAGAAGGGTTTCTTTTCCCCACAGTCCCACCAACATTTGTTATTGGTTGATTTTTTGGTGATAGTCATTCTTTCTGGGGTGAGATGGAATCTCAGTGTTGTTTTAATTTGCATTTCTCAAATGACCAGTGATGTTGAACATTTTTTCATATATTTATTTGCCATTTGTACTTTTTCATCTGAGAAATGTGTATTCATTATAGATGCCCATTTTTGAATTGGGTCTTTGAATTTGGGGCCCTGATTTTTAAAAACTCTTTATGTGTTCTAGATAGAAATCCTTTATCAGAGGGACAATTGCCTAAAAGTTTTTGCCATTTCATGGATTTTCTGTTTACCCTGTTGGTGATTTCTTTTGATGTGCAAAAACTTTTCAACAAGATGAGATTCCAGTTGTTGCTTTTTTGAAGTATTTCCTGTGCAGTTTGGTTTTTGTTCATGTACTTTCTTCCCACCCCTATGTCTTGAAGATTTCTACCTGTGTGGATTTAGCATTTCTGTTTTAATATTTAGATCTTTGATCCATTTTGACTTTAGTTTGGTGTATGGTGATAGACATGGATCTAGGTTTCAACTTTGGCATGTGGAAAGCCAGTCTTTCCAGCACCATTCATGAAAGAGGTTCTCTTTTTTCTAGTGAGCATATTTGGCCCCGTTGTCAAAGATAAGGTGACTGAGTATGGTTGTGGTTGTGTTTGCATCTTCAGATCTGTTCCATTCATGTTCAGGTCTGTTTTTTTTTTTTTTTTTTTTTTTTTGCAATACCACGCTGAATTTATCACAGTAACTTTGTAGTATAATTTCTTTTCCTCCTAAACAATTTACTTAAAATCATGCATACGATTTGTGTGAAAATGAATGCCAAATTGCAAAATACTTTACACTTGCAACGTCGAAACAGTTTTGTTCCTGAGTCCTCATCCTGAGAATGCCAACTTCTAAATAAAATGAATATATTTTTTATTTGAATAGATTGAACAGTGGAGTACTCTAAGTTGTATTTGATGGGAGAGAAAATGCTACGTTAGAGTTAATGTAAGAACCTGAGGATATGTTTTTCTATGCAGGCATTTAGTTAGACTCAAAGGGCTAGGGGTGTAAAGTGGCACAGCAGTCACCCAGCATATACAAGGCCCTGGATTCCAAATCAGTACTGGAAATATGATTTCAAGTCAGGGATTGTGATGCCTCCTGCCTTTCCTTTGTTGCCCAGGATTGCTTTTGCTATTCTAGGTCTCTTCTGGTTCCACATGAATTTTAGGAATGTTTTCTCTGGATCTGTGTGGTATACTACTGATATTTTAATTGGGATTGCATTGAATCTGTACAATTTTGGGAGTATGGTGATTTTCACAGTGTTGGTCCTTCTTATTCATGAGCAGTCCTCTTCAATCTCTTTTTTTCAGTCCTCTTCAATCTCTTTTCAGAGTACTGTAATTTTCACCATATTGATCTTTTACTTTCTTTGTTAGATTGATCCCTAAGTATTTCGTTTTTTTCACAAGTTATTGTGAAAGATGTGGTTTACCTAATTCCCCACTCAGTGTGTTTGTTGTTTGTGTATAGGAATGCTATTGATTTTTGAGTGTTGATTTTGTGTCTAGCTATGCTACTGAATTTGGTTATTAAATTTATAAGCCTTTTGGTGGAGTTTTTGGGTCTTGAGTATAGAGTATCATACCATGTCATCTGTAAATAATGATAATTTCACTTCTTCCTTTCCTATCCTTATTCTTTTTATTTCTCTCTCTTGTCTAATTGCTCTGGCTAACATTTCCAGAACTATAATGAATAGGAGTAGAGATAGTGGGCATCCTTATATTTTTCCTGATTTTAAAGTGAAAGCTTTCGGTTTTTTTTTTTTTTTTTCGTTTAGTATGATGTTCGGTGATAGTTTGTAATAGGCAGCTTTTATCAGAGTGGTGTAAAGCCCATCTATTCTTATTTTATGTAGGTTTTTTTTTTATCATGAATGAATGTTGGATTTTATCAAAAGCTTTCTCTGCATCTATTGAGATGATCATGTTTTTTGTCTTTGGCTCTATTGATATGGTGTATTAGATTAATTGATTTGCATTTATCGAACCATCCCTGCATTCCTGGGATGAATCCCACTTGGTCATGATGTATAAGCTTCTTGATGATTTGGTGCATTCTGATTGCTAGTATTTTATTGAGAATTTTTGCATCTCTGTTCATTAGGGAGATTGGCCTGTAGTTCTCTTTTTTGGTTGAGTCTTTCTTTGGGTTTGGAATGAGGGTATTCCTTGCCTCCAGGAATGAGTTAGGGAGAATTACTTCTCTTTCAATTTCATTAAAGAGTTTGAGAAAAATTGGCATTAAACCTTCTCTAAATTTCTTGTACAATTCAACTGTATATCTATCAGGACCTGGGCTTTTCTTTGTTCATAAGGTCTTTATAATATTTTCAATTTTGTTGGTTGATATTGAGTTATTCAGGATTTTTATATCTTCTTAATTCAGCTTTGTTAATTTACTTGTATCTAGGAACCTGTCCATTTTCTGTACCATTAGAGTAAAGATTTTCAAAGTAAATACTGACGATCTTCTGAATTTCTACAGGATCTGTAGTGATTTCATTCTTTTCATTCCTTGTTGCATGGATTTGAGTTTTTTCTTTCCTTTTTTTGATAAGCTTTGCTAAGGATTTATCAATTTTCTTTGTTCTTTCAAAGAACTAAATCTTTGGCTCATTAATTCTTTGTGTTGTTTTCTTAGTCTTTATAATTTCATTCCTTCTTTGGCCTGTGGGCTTGCCTTGTTTTTCTTTTTCTGAAAGCTTAAGGTGCAGCATAAAATTCTTTATTTTTATTCATTCTATTTTCCTGATGTAGGAATTCACTGCAATGAATTTCCCTCTGATGACTATTTTCATTGTATCCCACAGGTTCTAGTAAGTTGTATCTGCATTTTTAAAAATTGTAAATATTGTTTAATTTGTTCTTTAATTTCATCTGTGACCTGTTGGTTCTTCTGTAGGGTATTATTTAATTTTCACATGTTTATGGAGTTCTTTATAATTTCTTTTGTGAATAACTTCTAATTTCATTGCACTGTGGTGCAATAGTATGCATGCTATAATTTCAAATCCTTTGCATTTACTTAAGCATGTTTTATGGTCAAGTATGTGTTCTATTTTAGAGAGCATCCTGTGATGAGAAGAGTTTGTATTCTGCTGTTGTTGGGTGGAACACTCTGTAAAGGTCTACTAAGTCCATTTGTTCCCAGTTTGGCTTAATTCTGTTATTCCTTTGCTGATTTTTTGTCTAGTTGATCTATTTGTTTGAGACCATGGGGTGTTAAAGTCCCCCATTACAGTTCTGTTATTTTTTATTTGATTTTTCTTAAAATTTGTCTTATATGCTTGGGTGCTCCTGTGTTTGTTTTATAGACATTTATGATATCTCTTCCTGTTGCAGTTTTCCCCTAACAAGAATGTAGTGACCTTCTTTATCTCTTTTGATCATTCTTGGCTTGAAGTTCACACTGCCTGTATACAGAGTAGCTACACTCACTTTTTTCTGGGTTCCTGTTGTACAGAGTATTGTTTTCCATCCCTTGACTTTCAGTCTATGAGTTTCCTGTTGAGTTAAATGTGTTTCTTGAATACAGTATATTGCTAGATTTTGTTTCTTGACCCACTCTGCCAGTCTGCTTCTTTTCATTGGTGAATTGAAGCTATTTGCACTAGTAATTATAGCTCATATGTACAGGTTTATCTTCATTGTGTTATTTTCCTGCTGTTGGTTCCCTACTTTTTCCCTCTGTTTAATTGCTTGCTTTGTTTGGTTGTTCCTTTCTATTGTTGTTCTTGACATTTTGGTCATTTTTATCTCTTTCTAGAATGTCTTTGAGTGATCTTTGTAGGGTTGGTTTGGTGCTCATGAATTTCTTCAGTTGTTCTCTGTCATGGAAATATTTTATTTCTCCATCATTTTTAAGGATCATTTTGCAGAGTACAGCAATTTGGGTTGAAAGTCATTTTCATTCAGCACTTGAAATACTTCAGTCTAAGCTCTTCTTGATTCGATAGTTTGTGTTAAGAGATCTGCTGTGATTCTGATGGGCTTCCCTTATAGGTCATCTGTTTCTTTTATCTGAAAGCTTTTAATATTCTGTGCTTTTGCTGAATTTCTGGGATTTTGATTATTATGTGTCTGGGTATAGATTTATTTTGGTTATGGCTAATTGGAGTTCTATATGCTTCACAACTGTATGTCAGATTCTTTTTCCATGCTTGGGAATTTTCTGCAATTACTGCTGCAAATAATCTTTTTATGTCATTCGTGTTGAAGCCTGTTGTGTTGTTGACAACTTATTTATTTATTTATTTTGCCTTATCTTGCAGCTGTTGGACTGGTATTAACTGATTTCTTGTTATTTTTGAGAATCTTTCCTTTCACCATCATGAGCTGAAATGCTGTCTTCAAGGCCTGAACGTCTATCTTTGGCTTTGTCCAAGCAGTTTTGCCAGCTTTTCATGGAAGTTTTAATTTCTTGGATATCTCTTTGAATCTGTTTCATGCTTTCTAATTCTTTCCTATATTGTTTATCCAAGGTTTCTATCATTTTTCTATGCTGTTCTAGTTTTTATATATGTCTTCTTTAGATGTACTGAGCAATTATTTCATTATTGCTCTCATTTCTTTTTTTACCTGGGAAATTACTTCTGATCTGATTTTTTCCATAGCTGGATGGAGTTGTCTCTTTACTTCAGTCTGTTTCATTTCAGAAATTTCAAGTGTGTGACTTCCAAGGTCTATTTTTACGTCTCCTGAACTTTTTCTAGGTGGGGTGGACATGTGAGATTACATTTTGCTCCTCTGTTTTGTCATTTTCAAGGATTCCAAAGATTCCCCCAGATGTCAATGTCATTCCCTTGATAGTATAGGGAGGTGGGGTGATGCTCTTAGAGCTTTCTGGGGCTCAGAGTGGGTCCTGTGATTGTGTGGCGAGCATCATGTGGTTTTCTGAGTCTCCCACTGCTGTATGGGCGCTCAGTGTGGGTCCCATGATGGTATGTGGAGGAGGCAGGATGTGGTCACTGAGGCTCCCAAAGCTTCCAAGGGCTCAGTGTGTCTACTGCAGAGATGGAGGTGGTGGGGCAAGGGTGTGCCATTATTTCTGTGAAGTGGTTTTTAATAGCTTTTGCATTGTTTCCAGTTTAGTCACTGACTCAGATCAATCTCATGTTGTTCTCTTCCTCATCTTGTAGCTGTTGGATTTGTTTTATGATTCCTTGCTATTTTTAAGATACCTTTCTTTTTCTGGTTGCTATTCAAATTCCTATCTTGTAGATTGGATATTCTATGCTCCCCTCCATTGAACCTATGGAATATATTTTTGATGGAGTTTTTAATCTTCTGGGTTTCTATCTCAATTTGTTTAATTCATTCCATTTCTTGTTTATATCAGGCATTCATGGTTGCTCATTTTCCTAAGCTTCTCTTATTTATTTTATCTGTGTCTGCTTTAATATCTTTTATTTTGATTGCAATTTCTTTTTGTACCTTAGATTTTTTTCTATGATCTCTTCCATTTGTTTTTTCACTTCTATTGCTATCATTTAAGAGAGTTATGCTGGTAAGCTTCTGATTTTCTGTACCTCTTTTTACTCTGGCCTTGTCCTGGATGGGCTGGGCATTTGTGGTTGCATTTTGCTTCTTCTTCTTGTCGTGTTCTAGTTTTATTTTATTTTGATTTCTTTGTTGATGCTTGTAGATTTTGTATGTCAGACAGTTTTATCCCTGGTGTCTCTATTTTTCTATGAGATTTCTATTTCTCAGGTCACCTGCTAGATGTAGGTGGTTCTTGGTCTGGATATCTATTCCACAAACCTACTTTCCCAATATATAAAGAATGTGGTGTTTCTGTGTATTTTACTCAAGGCCCATTCCTTTGATACTGGACTGTGGTGATGGTTATGACCCCTTTTAATTGTAGTGTTGTCATACTGGGGCAAAAAACTGATTATAACAGCTATGGAATCCTGGTTAAAGTAGTATAGTTAGCAGCAACCATAGACTCAAGCACAGCCTGGTTACTGACTCACTGTGGTAACTGTTAGCCTGATTTCTTTAAATATAAGAGCAAGTTCTACATTTATATAATACAATCTAACTTATATCAGGAATTTGTATGCAACATTTTTACACTTAGTGGAATGATTTTACTCTACTATAGGTGGGCTTAAGAGGGATAGAGCCTAGGATGGAGAAGTGGATGAGGTTACATATTGTAGGGGAAACTGTAGTGTGCATAGGATGACCATCCAAGTAGGCTCTAAGAGTGAGGGATTGAAAGAGAAAGTATTGGAGTATTTATGTGAACCAGAAAGAGGAGAAACAGTGTTTACTCATATAAAAGACTCATTAAATCCAGTAAGATAGTTGACAAGAGGAAGAGGATGAGTAAAATAATATGAAAAGAAAGCTTAGAGATATAAATTGTGAATGAGAGAAAAAAGAAGGTAGAAAAGGAAAATAAAAGAAAAAAGTGAGGAAAAAATCCAGGAAAGAAAAATAACCACAAACACCAAAAAAAAAAAAAAAAAAAAAAAAAAAAAAAAAAAAAAAAAAAAAAAAAAAAAAACAAAAAAAAAAAAAAAAACACAAAAACAAAAAAAAAAAAAAAAAAATCATACAGAAAGAAAAATCAAACAAGACAAAGCACAACAGAGAAACAAAGAAAAAAGACAAGACAAAACAACAACAACAAAAGCAAAAATAAGAAAGACCCCCCCCCAAACAAACTGTACTAACCCAGCTGGCTACCAAGAAGAAAACCCAAAAGACAGAGAAAAATAAAAATAGTGAGATCCCTCTGGTGTCTATAGTTCTGTGTTAGGTCCAAGTCTTATCCCAGAATGTCAAAACTGGGACTCACTGTCAAAATTGCAGGTGAATTTGTGCTCCATTTGAGTCTGATCTTTGTCTTTGGATTTGAGGGGTGGGGTTAGTTTTCTGTGGCTGGAGTTCTTCCTAGCTATTTAAAAAAGGAAAAAAAGAGGAGGAAGAGTAAAGAAAAGCAAAGCAAAGGGGGCTCCTACTCACCCACTTCTATTTTGTATGTCTTTGTCCCTGAGCTCAAGGATGGTTTACCTAACTTACTACCTGCTGGTTTGCATTACTACTGTTCCTTCAGACTTTTCTGTGCCACTAGTTCCACTTGTCCATTGTGTGTACTATAGCTGTGGTCCTACTGTGTCACTGGAGTTCCTGTCAGTTTCTACTCCCTGAGGCCCCTCAATGGAGGGAGTGGGAGCCATTTTGGACTCTCCTCTGGCCAGTCGCTGCAGCTCTGGGTCAATGGCATGAGCTGGAACCTGTTTGGGACACTCCTCTTGCCAGTCACTGTTGCTTGTAGATTTCTTAGGGTGATAGGTTTATCACTAATATCAAGGCTTCCTTAGGAAATGACTATTCCTCAGAGATGTGTTCTAGGTGTAGGTGTCTTTGGTCTTTATGTCTTTCCCAAGAACCTGCCCTCTCGATATATTAAGGATGAAAAGTTGCTATGTATTTAGCTCAGTATTCCATCCTTTGTTGCTAGAATATGGTGATAATTATTATTCCAGAAATCACAGTGTTGTACAAAAACAAAAAAACTAACTACAATGCTTATGATATCCTATCTAAAGTAGTATGCTTAACAATAACAATAACATCAAGCACAGCCTAGCTACTGAAAAACTGTGTTATTAATTTGGTACTTTAAACTATAAGAGTAAGCTTTACAGTTATATAGCAATATCCAACAAATACCAGGAACTTGTGTGCAATGCATGTTCCTTTGATAGGCTGATTTTACCCTGCTTGGGTGGTATTAAAGAGGGGTAGGGGACCAAAGAGAGATGAATGATTAGAAATACAGTAAAAGCAAGGCTGTAAGACAAAGGATGACAACCCAAGTTTTGGGAAATTGGAGGGGAGCACAGTAAAGAAAGTATGAAAGAGAAAGCAAAAGCACATTAAAGTGAACCAGAAAGAGAATAGACTATGTTCACTCACATAAAAGTATCATAAAATCTAGCTGTGGAAAGACAGAAAGATGACTAGAACAAAACAAAAATCAAGGTAAGAAACATAAATAGTCAAAAAATAACCAAAACCTAAACAAAACAAAAAAACAAAGCAAAAACAAAGCAAAGGTCAAACACAGAAACAAGACAAAACAAAAAAATAAAAAAACAAACACCCAAGCCGACTGAAAAAAAGAGGACTACTCATATAAACAAAGACAAAGAAAAATGGTAAAATTCTTCTGGTGTTCACACTTCTGTGGTGGGTCCAAGTCAGATCCCAGAAATGTGCGGTGTAATCTTGCCACCTTTGCAGTGGAATTTGTGCTGGGTGTGAGGCTGATCTCTTTTTTTTTGGTACTGGGAATCAAACTCAGGACCTTGTGTTTGCCTGGCAGGCGCTGTGCCACTGAACTATATCCCTGGCCTCTAAATTGATGACTAAAGGGAAATAACTAACTACCATTTCCATTGTACTTTTCAGCCACTCTTTTTTTTTTTTTTTTTTCTTTTTCTTTTTGGTACTAGGAATAGAACTTGGGACCTTGTGCTTGCCAGGCAGTGCTGTGGCACTGAGCTATATCCTCAGCCCTTCTGGGGCTGATCTTGGCCTCTGGATGTGGGGCCCAGAACTGGTCTTTAGCTGACAACTTCTGAATGTACCATTCTTACCATGTTTGTCCATATGGTTATCTTGTTGATGTGCATGGGCAGAGAGAGCCCTGGGTTTCTCCCAGACTTGTTTGCAGTTGCCTGCTTCCAGCCTTTGCACAGCTGCCTCTGTTTCTCATTTCTTGCTCCTTTCACCTGCTGGTCTTAGGATGGGGGGAGTGCCCTTGTCCCATCACAGGCCAAGAATGCTTCCTGCCTATGCAACTGGGCCAAGGTGGCCACTGGAGCAGAGTCTAGATGGTCCCAGCTCCTACCTCTCAGCAGAATTCCCCCGGTCTGCTTCCAGCTGCCAACCATCCACTCTGACTGGATGGCTTTTCCCTCCTTCCATTCCCAGACTTAGGCAATGGAGCAACCTGGTACTGTTCCCCTGCTGAGCTTTGCCTATTCTCTTTGGCATAAAATGGCCCTTCCCACCCACCTCTGTTCCACACGTCTATCTCCCACAGTATAGCAGCAGTCTGTCTCACAAACTGCTGGCTCTGCGTGCCTTTTGGCAAATAGTGCCCCACCACGCTGGGCTTGCTCCTCTAGGGCAAGCTGAGGCTCAGCCTGGTCCTTGCACCTTTGCTTTTAATCTTTTTAAATCCTGTGCTTTTGGCCCTTGCTCCCTTAATGACAAATTAGTATTGCTGTCTTTATTTACTGATAGCAAGTGACTGGTCAAAGATCAATAAACATTCAGATGGCTCGAAGACTAGTCAGTACTAGTCAGTATTAGTACTAGTACTAGTCAGTACTCAATGAGCCATGCAGGCCTAAACAAGGACTAAATTTTCCATGGGAAACATCTCCAAATGGTAAGAGCCACTGATTTTGGGCGGTGGGGGGGTTAGTGGAAATTGAACTCAGGACCTTGCACTTGCCAAGCATGCACTGTGCCACTTTTATAAGGGATTATTATTGGAGAAAAAAATGTGATTACAAAAGTGACCCCACTGCAGCAAGCATAATATGAATCCACCTGGATAAATACTGGTCAAAATTCTTGAAAGTTAAATTCTCCGTATTTAGTATCTAAAAGCAAATATCTCCTTTTCTGGGCTGTGGGCTTTGAGGTAGTTCTTTCACTCAGTTAATTTTAAATCCGCCCCCCCCCCACGTATTTCCCTCCAACTCTGTTTGCCAGTTCTCTTTTAGCAGCCAAACTTGTTTGCACCCTTCTTCTACATGCTTTTGCTTGGTAGTTTAAAATTTAAAGTTATTTACTCTCCAAATGAATATTTAATGGAATATTCATTATGTGCCTCCCAGTTGCCACTGTGTCATTACTGCAGTGACAGTGAAGGATGGGAAATGCAGATGCCTATTTCTTGTGACTTTAATATAGACTCTCCACATCCTGATGGATCTTATCATTTTATTTGGTAATTAGACTTCTCTGATGATGTCGTGAAATACACATCACTTATAAAGAAAAAGTCATTATTTATCATTAGAGGGAGGGGGCTGTGTTCATTTTTACTGCCCTTACCTGGGCAGCAAGGACAGAGTGGTGTGATTTCAACTTGAAGGACTATGCTTGATGTGATTCTGAGATGGAACAAATAGCCATGAAATTAGTCTGTGACTGTTCAATCA
Source organism: Dinomys branickii (assembly GCA_004027595.1). Taxonomy (NCBI): domain Eukaryota; kingdom Metazoa; phylum Chordata; class Mammalia; order Rodentia; family Dinomyidae; genus Dinomys; species Dinomys branickii. The sequence continues at coordinate 22,191 of PVLD010014258.1, forward strand.
TTCTCTCACCCGGGCTCGGCTGGCATCATCTTAGGGTATGAAGTATGGCTTTCCAGTCTCACAGCTTCCTCAGGAGAGGAGCAAAGCAGACCATTTGTCCCTGTTTCACATCGTCTGATAAAGGGTGAAGTTTGATACCAAGAGGAAATGAGTTAATGAAGGGGGAAATGCCTTTTGAAGCCAAGGGACTCTAAGCAGTACAGCTCTGTCAGTTTTGTATTTATGAAGAAAAGTTGTTACCTGATGTGAGTTAGGCAATAACTTCTATAAGTATAGTCCTGGGGAAAAGGAGCAAATGGGTATTTTTACATCTTAAGGAAAATGAGAAAGATTAAATGTTGGATGGAGGTCACTGGTTTCTAAGAGCAAACAATCTCACTTTGTTTTCTTCATTCAGCACCAGCAAAATACCAGATACTCTCTTGTGAAGTCCATCTTAGCCTGAAGTTTGCTAAATTTAGAGAAAGCCTCTAGTGGATTCCAAAAGGGCCAGTTTATTGATTGCATATTACGTATGCATGCACAGAATTAACATGGTTTCTTGTTTTGGTGATTTGCCTTTTTCTCTAAGTTTTAAAATAGACTTATTTCTTCCTTAGGGAAAGTGATTCTTTAAGTGAGCATGTAGCGATTTCTGGCTGCAGAGTTACCTTCATTCTTTATAAACATGTTATAAATGTTATCTTGCATGACAGCAAAATCCCTAAAGAGCAGACTGACAGTTCTATAAAGCTGCTGAGGGAGGATTACCTTAGAGATTCTTAGGGGCTCACCGTGGAATTCATACCTAGGTCTAAAGTTACATGGGGTGTGCTGATCTGCTGCTAAAGATAACTCTGCATATCACAAAATAGCAAAGTTAGTTAATTTCCACTCTGCTCGGGGTTACCAGGCTTCACCATGCTTGTTGGTGTTAACTAGTTATCATTGTTCTACGTAATTTAAATGGATGCCTGCATGTCAGGTGCCTGAATTACCATCTGGGACTCAGAAAATCAGCATTGACCTCGTTCATTACTCATAGCTACAGCTTCCTCTCCTACCGTAGTCTCAGTAGTGTTCTTGTGCCCGTTCTGCTGGCTGATCAGTACCTCCTGTTTCCAAGTTATTCTATCTGACTCTCCAAATCTTCCAGTGCCCCTGAGACCTACAGTCCTTTGATTTTACCACCTTTTCTTGGTCTCTTACCTCTTCAAGATGTCAATTTATGTTTTGGCCAGATCACGGTTTTCATTCAGTAAAATTTCCCCTGAAGATTTAGTTAATTCTCTTGTCTTTCATTCTATCATATACTTTTGCATAACACTAACACCAGTTCACTCTAACATTGGGTTGCTAGGAGCACAGAAGAAAAAATTCAAATGGTCAGGCCTGGCTCTTTTTGCTTGCAACTCTATTTTTTTTTTTTTTTTTTTGAGACAGGGTCTCGCTATTTGCTTTCAATTCTTGACACACAACTCTAGCGGAAGTCCAGTGCTGCCTGTCACTGAGCTTCCCATCTAAGCCCTTGCCCACTTCCTTAGTTCACCATCTCTTTCCTTCTGTCCTCAGATCTCCAACTCTTCAATCATTTTCATTCCCAAATGTTGTCTTTCAAAGGAAAACTCTCACATTCTCCCCGGGCCAAATCCAACTACCTGTTGTGATTCTCACATTCATTTCAGGTTGGCCATCTGTTGTTAAAGTGACCTGCACCACTTTTACCTAAGGACAGCATCTCCATTCATGTATTTACTTCCATGATTTCTTTCTTCCCAGGGATGTGGGTCCAGCAATTCTCTTTCCTCTGAACTGACAATGTCCCCCTTTCAGTGAGGCATTTCTGTAAAAATGGAAAGAAGTAAAAATAAGCTGGCTTTGTATTTTTGGCAAAACAAACAAAATTAAAAAGAATCTCTCTTTTCATCATTTTCCAAACCAGCAAGAATTTTGTATCAGTTTTGTTCTTTTCCCCTTATTCTATCTTGAATTCCATTCATTCAGGCTTTTGTCCCTGGTTATTTAAGAAACCTGTCTCACTGTCCCACCATTGTCCTGCCAATGCCCTGGGACTTTCATATTTTTGACAGTTCTCAGTTGACATTTAACTTGAGCCATCATTGAGAGACTGGGGCCATTCTTTCTTCCTTCAAATACTTTCTTCACTTGTTGCTCATCCTTTTTTCCAGTTTTCTTCTTTTTCCCTTTGCTATATGCCAGTTCCTTATCTTCTTCCTTATCTCTTAAGCTCAGGTCCCAGAGATTAAGCCATACTTCCTCTTTTTTATTTATCTGCATCAAAAATCTGCAGTCAAAAGCCCACAGCCCCTGATCCAACTTGTTCCTGTTTGGCTAAATAAAAGTTGTACTGGAGCAGAGTCAACACTCACTGCCTCCACAAACGATAGTGTTAACTGTAGTTTGATTATCCAAAGGGATAGAAAAAATTGTGATTGTGGAGGTACAGAGGTCGAATTTTGAATGCATTTTCTACTCTATAAAAGTCTTTGTTTTAAGTTGTTTATCTCAGGTATTTTGTCACAACAATGGGAAGTTGAGTGAACACACTAACTAAATCACGTAATTCATTTGGATCTCATCAGAGTTTCTTTTCTCTTTCAGGAGTCAGTCCAGTATTCAGTTTCCTCATTTCCTTTTTCTCTTTCTTGTGACAGTTCCTCTGCTTTTCCTTATCTTTGATGACTTTGGTGTCTTCAAGGCCTGTTATTCTGTAGACGTTCTGTCAATCTGGATCTGCCTGGTGTTTTCTTATGGTTAGTCTGAGGTGATGTACTTTTTGGGGAAGAGTATTGAAGGCTTCCTATGTGCATCCTGATGTGTTTCCCACAGTGTTGTGATGTAGTAGTGGCAATGTTAACCCATCTGACAGGATTCCCCAAGTATTCCTCCTTTCCCTTTTGTCATTTATAAATGTTGTGGATGAGATCACCTGAAGCAATGCAGTTTCTACTTAGATTTCCTCCACTGAGTGCACCTTCTAACATAGCCGCCAGGGCATCTTTCCTGGAAGAGGAACGGTGTGGTGGTCTAAGGGTGCTTTGATACTTTACTCTTTCTACATTTTTGAACTAGAATTCTTCTGTAGGGAGGGACTAGCCTTTATCTGCCATTTTTCTTCAGCTGTTTATTTATATTAATGTTGACATACGTATTTTTAATTGATTTTGTTAGAATTCAAATTTGACCATTGAGAAGGCTTTCAGACCGGCTCCTGTAGACTCGCTGATACTCGATGCACATTTACATTTCCTTGTATACATGCCTCTCTGGATTTATTTTTCTGTGACTCCATGTTGATTCTTGTGACTAATTCTGCACCACAGGGTTCATTTTAGATGTTTATATTTTTTATGTCATTAGCTCAACAGTGAGAAACATAACTCCCATCATATATACTATATTTACATACTTGTTCAACTTAGGATAAAAGTAATTTGAGAATTGGTAAAACACACCCCTATAGAATGGTGTTTTGAATATAGTCTCTTTTGTTCTGAGTTTTATAGTGTCTCATAAAAAAAGTTTTTTTCAAAATTATTTGATTCAGTACCTTTGTCTCATTCTCTTCTGTAGAGCTATAGGTTGTCTTTTCTCTGCTGTCCTACTTTAATTGATGCTTTGCTGCTTACCTTGTTGCTTCCACTCTGCGTGCTTTACTGACAAACTTACTTTTACATATTCCACAGCTGTAAAGTACAGAGCAACTGTTTTTCTTTGAGTAGTTATGTTTTCTAGAACAATCGAAAGTAAACAGAATACCTCTCTTTTGTTTCCAGTGCCCTGGCTGTAACTGCTTTGTGTGGATTCCATTTTCATTCTCACATCATGATTATTCTGCTAGATAATTTCTTTTAATATTTCTCCTAAGGTAGTTTTCTGAAGATGAGTTCTCCTAGTTTTTATTTTATTTCTCTTCCAAATTTTTAATGATTTTTGTTTTGGCTTTACTTGCTGGATGTAGAAATTTAAATTTACATTTATTTCCATTTAGGGCTTGAAAGATGTCACTTTTATGTTTTAACTTACTTGGTCTCTTATAAGAAGTTTCCTATATAATTTTACTTTTCTGAACATAAATGTTTTTCTTTTACAATAGAGAAAGATTATGCTTTGTCTTAGTTCTTAGCGGTTTGATATGGTACACCAATTTAAATTTTGTTTGTGTTTAATTCTGTTTGATAATTTCTGAGCTTCTGATAAGTTAGTCAAAGGTACATGGGGTAGTCAAAATATACAGTAAATGTTTAAAGTAAAGAAATATGACAGTAAAAGACATATTGTTATTAGTCCTCAAAATATTCTCTTGTTTTTAACGCTTCATCATTCTTGCTGATTTCTGAAGCTGTTCTGAAGTCCTCCCTGAAGAGCGAATGTGGTGCCTGCTTCTGCCGCCTCAGCCGATGGAAAGGCAGCTGGTGCCAATGTGATGGTGTGTCCTCATCCACCTTATTCACCTGCTGGGGCGCGGTGGGACTTCTGGCTCTTTGCCAAGTCCAACATGATCATGAAATGTGTTTTAATTAATTTGGAGGCAGCCAGGACAGCACAACTAAATGCCTCCAGAGACAGAGAGAGAGAGACAGAGAGAGAGAGAGAGGTGGAAGAGGGTGTAGGTATGGAGCGGGAGGGAGGCAGAGGAAGATAGGGCTTCAAAGCTATTGTAGAAAGTGGTAGGAATGATGGGATCAGTGTTCCAAAGTAGGGGGGTGTTTTGAGGGGATTGATGGCAATGTGTCTTTTCCTGTAATAAAGTTTTAAAATGTGCACATTCATTCGCTATTTTCATCACTTATGTTCACCATCACGGGATCATTCTTTCTCTGCAGTCCAGAATTTCCTCCTCCTCCTCGTCCTCATCCTTGTCTTTGTCCTCCTCCTCCTTCTCCTCCTTCATACTGGAAATGGAACCTCGGGGTGAGCACAACCAAGCACACATTTCACCATGGAGCCGCACCTCAGCCCCTCTGGAGCCTCCGCCTCTCCAGCCTGCATTTCCCTCGTGTAGACCATGTCCTTTACTTTAACTTCACTGACATATCAATATTTATCTGTAAATCTGTATCATTTTTCTTTTTATATCATAATGACTCACCTATAGACATTTGACTGTTATGGGTTCAGGTAAAAGCGTAACCCTATATAATCTAAAGAAACTAACATAGTCACTGATGTTAGTGTAAAAAGTGATGTAGCTTTCTGACTTTTAAACCCATTGCTGGACAACACTTGCCCCATCTAGTTCATCACTCTTCAAAGTACCAACATTTCACAAGTACTTTTGACCCTTAGAGTTTGTTATTTGTAAGACAAAGCAATTTTACTGTTTGTGTTTTCCTCAGATGCAGGCATTTAAAATTTAACTTGAGTTTTAATTGCTACTTTAATTTCATTTGCATGTGATATAAAATTTAAAACTCCTGCAAAGTAGCACTTCATGTACAATTAAGAATATGACAGGTGTATCTGTAATTTATGCCCCAAAACTATTATAAGAATTCAGAAGATAAAATTTAAAAAGACAATCATAAACATCTTAAGGCAATAAATTATTACTACTTGAAAAGTTGAAATCACTATAGAAAAAAGTATATTTAAATTAGTAATTCAAACTGATGTATTGAAATGTTACAACGAAGCACTTTTAATGTCTTAAGGCATTCATTAATCTTAAATGCATTTATTAAGAACTATGTGTCACATACAGCTCTAGTGACAGCAAAAGGCAGTAAGTAAAGTACCCTGTGGTCAAGGAGTTCACAGCTAAGGCAGAGTTTGTCTTATGAAGAATCTAGGTAGAGGCATGGTATTAGCAAAGACTTGAAGAAATAATAGTTTAAATTTTTGGAAGCTGTAAGTAAATATTTGAGGTCGCAGAGGACAGGAACCATGTCCACTTAGTTGTTCATTACTCTCTCCTTAGATTTTATCTTACAGTGTGGTATTTACTGAAATATATTCAATAGGTTATGAATTCTATGGAATACTAAAAAGTATGAAGTGGTCAAAAGAAAATCTAAGAAATGCTAATTACCCAGATTAAATAATTTTCTTTACTGAAAAAACTCTCAGACTTTAGTATGCTAATGTTGGTTTTGATCCCTAAGAGAGATTTGATTAAACTGTGTTTCCCTACTTCTGGACCTGAAATACTTCTCCTCATGCCCCTGTGCAAGTCAGTAGGATCATGCATAGGACTATATGCATTGGGAGGCTACTCTGGGTAGTAGGGATCCATTACTATTTTGATGGAAAAATTATTTTGGTGCACAGATTAGTTGCATGGATGCAGATCTGGAGTTGGGGAGATCTTTTGGAGGTTCTTGTCATCAAATACATTAAAGGTGCCAAGCTTCCAGTGTGGACATTACAAACGAGGACAGAAGGCAAGATGGAAGATATGTTAAGGGGCTAGAACTAGACTTGTATATGAAGATATGCAAGATGGAAGATATGTTAAGAGACTAGAACAGAGGTAATTATGCAGAGGTGGAGAGACATTGAAAATCTTGCATGGTTTCCAGGTTTTTGTCTTGGTTACTAAGATGGAGATGCCAATTAAAAAGGATATGGATGTTAAAATCAGAAGGAGTTCAAAGGGAAATATCACAAGATTAATTTTAGGCAATTGCATTTAAAGTTCAAGTAGGCAGCTGACATTAAGTGTGCAGGCCATAATTAGATATACTGGTTTGGATCTCAGCAGAATCTAAGGATCATGGTGAGAGTTCTGGGAGTGGAAATTCTAGAACTGGCATGTATTACCTTTGTCTTTCATAGATGTTTCAGTTAAGTGAAGTCAACTCTTGTTTTCAAGACTCAGTTTAGGCTCCTATATCAAAGTGTCACAGAAGAAGTGATTTATAGACAACAGAACGACATTTCTTATTGTTTAGGGGACTAAAATTCTGAGCTCAGTGTGCAGCATGGTTGGATTCCGGTGGGGATGCTCTTCCAGGGTGCAGATTGTTGTTTTCTCCTATATGCAAACGTGGCAGAAAAAGAGACTGAGAAAGTCCTCTAGTGCCCCTTGTAAAGAGCACTAATCCCATTCATGCGGTTCCATTCTCATAACCAAATTAGCTCTTGAAGACCACACTTCTTAATGCCATCACATCAAGGGTTAGGATTTCAACACAGGAATTCTGGGAAGATAGACAGTCTATTGTAGCTACTATAACACCTTCTAAGCTTTCTCTTCTTCATGCTGTCACCAAGTATTCTTAGCGTGAAACCCTGTCTGAACACCCACTCGTGCTGTCCTCACTCTGAGTGCATCACAGATCATCAATGTTTCTGCTAAGAGTTGTCACCTCATGGAACCCTGTAACATGCTAATGAAAGTTCACACACTATGCTTTATTGAATGTTTTTTTCTGTATTTCCATTTCCTCTTACACCAACTCTAAGTCATTTACTCCTTTCTTTTACCCACCCCTCCTTTCTTCTGTCCCCTGAATTAGAGCCTCTCTAGTAAACTACAGCCACCTGAGTTGCTCCAGCCCATGCCCCTGCAATTCATACTTTGTCTTGTTGGATTTGAGTGTCAAACCCTGGTGTTGGAACTATTTTTTATTGTTTTTTTCCACTTGTCCTTGTGCATGTGATGGCCAGGCTCTTCCTTGATTCTGGCAGGTTTGGTCAAGGCTTTGACTTTGACTTCTATACTGGTGGGGTTTTGATCAACAGTGCATTTGATGAACTGTTACACATGATCTCAATTTCCATGTGTTCATCCACAGCTCCTCACTTTGTATTCACCAACATATGAGAGTCATCCAGAAAAGGTTAGATGTGATTATATGCCAATTTCCTTGAGAACAGGAGCTGAACTTTTTATTTTTTATTTTTTTTTGCATTCCTAATGTCTAGCACAATGTCTAGCACCTGCCAGGATGTTGGGGGGATAGATGCATGTGTATGGCAAGCAGCTCCACTTCTGACCATTCAACATTGAACATTTCTCCTCTTGCATCCAGGTTTATTTGAAAATATGAGTTCTGCTACTAATACCGCTGAAAACTAGTGTTTCATTTGGAACATGTTAATTAGTTGAATTAATTTTTCATTTCTAAGAGTTGAGGTGGAAAGGTAGCAGCAGGAGTTTATGTAGGCTTTTGTTTTTTTTTGGCTGTTTACTTTCGAAGTTCCTGTACATGAAAGCATTGAGCACAGCATTTTACATTTGGCTTCCCTTTTACCCCAAGAGGTAGCTGTGATTGTTCCCCTTCACAGATAAGAAAGAACTCAAGCTGAGAGCCTAAATGGCCAAAGCTGATAAATGGTGACATTGAGGTCAAATCCCTGCTTTTTAACCTAGATTCAGATTTTCTTCCTCATACTCTAGAGAATGCACTACATCTGTTTAATGAGCAATATGTTACATAGACTAACTATTTCTGTTTATTCTCATGTTTTCTTAACTTGAAAGGCAGAAAATGAAAGGCTATAAAGTGTCTGAGAATTTGCTTTACAGGAACATCGATTATTTCTTAGGAATTAGATGCTATAGTTATTTTCCTGGAGCAAAACTGTTAAGATAAATCACGATTTGTTTTCTAGTGGTAGTGTACTAAAACAGTGTAATGCCAGGGTGACTCAGAAACCATATGTGCTTATTGCTGTCATTTTCTAGCCTCAGAAAGAGACAGGGCTGGCTCACATAAGTCTGAGAGGATGCATATCTTTGAGGCACTGAAGACTGGGGATGGGAGAAGGGAAGGGTTGCTAGCTGAGGACCAAATACATTATGGCAGAACTGTTCACTATTGCCACATAACATCCTGTAGCAGAGGGTCCTGGGAAAGTGCCCCCTGGCTAAATTGAGCTCTTTGTTATGGCAGTAGACTGTGAACAGATTGCTGTGGTTCATTTTTATTCTTCAAATTCTCATCCAGACCTAGCAGAAATGGAATAGTTACCATTTTCCAATTCTGCAGCTACAATGGACTCCATAATAAAATTACTACCATTTATTATCTATTATTTATTGGGTGATCTCAGTAAGATCTTTATTTTTTCTTCCCGTCAAACATAGAAGGAAAGTTTACATTTTATTGCAGAGAAAAATTGAGCTTAGAGGGAGTAATTTGCCCAGGGTTTCCCATTTGAAGTTGGGGTTTGAACCAAGATCTGACTGAATTTTCTTCTTTGATCTCCATTCCACAGTGCTTTGGGGCATTAATATTTCTTTGAACATGGATCTCTACTTTGCTGAAACTCCTTTTCAAGAGCCCTACTGTTCACCTTATTGACAGAACCAAAATTTCCAGCAAACAGCAGAAAATAATTATATATTTTCTTCAATTAAATATTTCAACTTTCTATTTCACTATTGTAGGTCTCTTTGCAGTTGATTTACTACTGTTATCCATTGGAGTTGAGATAAAAGTGTTTATTCTGCAAAGAAAATCAGGGATGGCTGAGCCAATCTTCTAGATTATGCAGTGGATTTTGCTAAAATGCTTTTGCTTAAGACAGACATGCTTCCTGGGATACCCCTTGGTGTATTTTCTGAAGAGTGCTCTTTTGTATAAAATGCATTCATTTTCATCCATTTCTAGTGGGATTTCTGTTGGATCTTTCTTTGGTGATTACTATGTCTTATTTCATATTAGTTTGTGACTCTTGGCCCTTGAAAGCTCAAATCATCCAAGGCACAAATGATAACATTGAAGTGGGTTGCGGGGGAGATGGTACAGGTGGAGGGAAGTATGTTCATGGAAGGCTGTGATGAGACAGCATCAGTTCACTGCTCAGGGATGAGACTTCCACTTGTGCAGATTAACCCATGGGCCAATGTATTGGGAACTGAGTTTTGGAGCCAAGCTCATTCAAGAGTGTTAACACGCAGAGTAGTGTCTAGCTGGTGACATCCTCTGGGCAGAGAAAAATATTCCTGTTTTGGGAGATATTCTTGATAAGAACCTCTAATTAATGGGATATGACATTGATGGGGAAAAGGATTACCTCCCTGGTCTCATTTTTATGGGCTCATTCAGGAGCTGTAAGCAGTAAGAGCAGCTTGAAATCCACAGCTCACTCAGAGAACTGTGGACATGCAGACACACAAAGTCATCTCTCCACTCAGAGAAAGGTCAGCTCCAGGAGCTCCAGAGAGCATTGCCCAGAGGCCAGGTATCCGCACCAGGAGACCATCTCTCTGATTCCTTCTGGGGAAAGACCTACTCTTGGAGACTTATTCTTAGGAAGATTTATTCCCAAGAAAGGAGACTCAGCTCAGTTCTAGTTTTGATTGGAATTGCCAACCATCAGGAAGTGGGATAGCTTTAGGTTTCCTCTCTCTCCCTGTCTCTCTCTCTCTCTCTCTCTCTCTCTCTCTCTCTCTCTCTCTCTCTCTCTCTCCTTCTCCTGTCTTTTGTTGCCCTCATCTTTCTATTGCTGGCCTCCTTCTTCTATCCTTTGTCTCTGTTCTCTCTGTCTCATATTTATATTCCAAGATCTACAGCATAGAGTCTGAGGGTCATGATTATGTATCTCAAGAAATCAGGAATGTGATTTGTTTTTGTTTTTCTTGAGACAGTGTCTTGCTGTGTAGTTCAGGTTGGCCTTGAACTCACTAGGTATTCTGTATTGATCTCAAATTCATGGTAATGTAATCCTCCTTCCTCAACCTTCTGAGTGCTGGGATTACAGGCTTACACTGCTGTGCCTGGCCTAGACTATGATTTTAATTACAAGAACCTGCTGTAATTCATGAGAGATAAAATATAAAGAAATGGGGTCCACATCATGCCAGGCATTTGTTGTTATCTCGAGTGAGTGAAGAAATAATCAGCAAATATGTTGCAACTGCAAAGATGTAATAAAAATTTTTAGAAAGAATGGCCATCAAGGTACTTTAGATCTAAGAGCTGTTTTCTCCCAGGCAAAGGGGACGGACGCATTCAGCTGAGAAAGGCTCACACTTCGGGATGAGAATAAAAACCGCCGCTTAGGCCTTGGAGGGAGGATATAAATGCCTAGAATGGAAGTGTGTTTGCTCATAAAGTAGTTTTTAATTTTTCTATAAAACATGAAGTGTGGAGAAGAGTTAAAAAGAAAGACAGACAGATATACACAACACTAGTTTTTACAGAACATTCATTTCTTACTTTTATTTGCTTCTTTTTGGGATACGTCTCAACCCAAAACTACATGACTGACAATCTCAGGCACCTCACCTTCCTTGAGGTAAAACCCGGTTATAAGGGAGGATCCTGGAAGTGGCTGTAGCAGATAAACGTTTGTCAAGTGATGGTCTTCTTTCTCCTCCCAGCACGGTGATTGGTCTTGCATAGACACATACATTAGACAAAGGCTGTTGGCATCCTTTTCTGTACACTGGTGAGAATGCTGATAGAAGGTCCCTCTTTCTAAAATAATAGGTTATAAAGAATATTTTGTTGATATGTGGAGGGAATGCCTATGATGGAGACTAACCCTAGGCAAAGCTGAGATGAAAAATAAAGGAGAAAGGAGAAGGGAAGGAAAGAGGGAAGAGATAGCAAGAGAGGAGGAGAATAAAGAGGGGAATGGAGAGAAAGAGGAACAGGAGAAACAGGGGGGGAGGGAGGAGAGAGGAGGAGAGAGAGAGAGGGAGAGAGAGAGAGGACAAGCAAGAGTTAACATTATTCCATAGTTCCTGACAGTTTCTATTGCACTCTTTGCTTTTACTTATAAGAATTTGAGTTCAAGTTTTGTCACTTGCAAAAGTAAGAAAGGGTACAGAAGCAAACTAAGAAACAAACTTGAGCTTCAAAAACCCAGTTCAATATACATAAAATGAATGGTGTGAGGCAGTCAGGAAGAGCAACCAGTGGCAGAACAGAGTGACAGAAAGGAGAGTTTACAGTACTGATTAAAGAACAGAGTTCCAAGTAACAGGGCAAAGGATAGGGCAGAACAGAATGAGATTTTTCGCTGGAGCCATAAACACATTGGCTCATGAAGTATGGATAGTAGTGATTCTAAATAAAATGTAGTTTGAAAAAAAGCTAGAACTAGGTGAGAACAAAGGATTAATTTCTCCTGGCTGTGAGAGTTATAACCCAGTAGAATTCTAGAGCAAGAGGCAGAGAAAGCATTTGTACATCAGTAAAAGACAGATGGGGCTACAGTCCCCAAACACAGACTGGAGAGGATCTGATGTAGGTGGTGGGGTGTCTCAGTTACTTTTTTCTGTTGCTGAGACAAAATACTTGACACCCAAAGTTAACTGAGGAAAAGTTTATTTAGCTTGCAGTCTGTAGGAGTTCAGTCATAGTTGGCAGGCTCCTAGGCAGTGTAGCACGACAGAGGAGAAACAGTCTGTGGCAGGGCAGGTAGGAGCCTAGCTTCCCCTTTTTATTCTGTTCAGGCTGCAAGCCCATTGGTTGATGTCACTCACACCTAGCGTAGGCATCCTGTCTTCAATGCATCCATTCAGCCACACCAAGAACAATGCTAATCCAATCACCTGACTAATCTAGTTATCGTGTGCCCTCATCCAGCACCACAGATTTATAATTCAGTCACCTTCCACCCATGAGCACTTGAGGCTTTGTGGAACATCTAGATACAAACTGTAACTGAGTTCTTGGTGTAAATACAAGCTTCCTCCTCACAAGAAAGAATATCATCTGTGTCCCTGGAGAGAGACCACACTGAGTTGAAGAGTAGGGTATTAGGAATCAAAGAGAATCTGGAAATAGGGTTCTGGAGGGCCTCCATATAGAAAGAGTTTACTCACAGGAGGAAGAGGGTCTCAGGAAAGATCTTAGGACCAGAAAGCTGACCACTGTGTTTTTCTGAATTTTACTAGAGATCATGCATTTCCCAAATACTATTTTTAAAAACCCAGAGGCAGTAAGCATACAGGGAAGTGAGGCAATGATTTTAAATTACTTTAAAGAGAGCTGTATGAATTCTACTTGACACGACTGCAGCCATCTTGAGTTGTAATCACCACAATTGCCTTGGAACAACTGTAGCCAGTTTTTCCTGCATCACTTTCCAGTGAATTTTAAATAGACAAAATGTTTGGGGCAAAATGTGGAGCTTTATGACTGGCTCCTGGCTTCCAGGGATCTGCCTTACTCCTGGATGTCAGCTTAAGGTAAACCAGGTAAAATCCAGTTGCAATGAAGGCCCTATTTTCCTAACTAATTTGGGTCCTTCTTTCTGACCGCAGTTGTGGGGATCCAGCTGGTCCTGCTACCACCCAGGGTCACACATCCATCAGTAGGTGCCCTACTTAATAAACTGCATTCTGTTCAATCACAGATCTGTCTGCCTCTTTTTGTTTGATCTCATGGCATGATGGGCTCTGTTCTCATACACTAGAATATTCTAGAGCAGTATCAAAACCTTTTCGAACTAGAATCATAGGCAGCAGTCTAATATGTAAACCAATAGAATATTGATTAGCTTATTAGAGGGTGTCTGGACATCTACCTGCACAGCGTGCCATTCTCTGACTTCCTGAGAACACTGGTTTAATTAGTGCAATTCACACAGCAAAAGAAATCACTGGACTATGCCAAAAGGATTTGTGGCTCGGTCCAGTTCCCCAGGCATAGGAACAGATTTACTGATATGAGGCCATAGCTTTGGCTTTCTTCTGTGATACAATGGTATTTCCAAGGACCCTGCTAGAGTGGTGGAAGCCTCAGCAGGCAGCTAGAGACTAGGATCCTGCCACTGCATCTCTATTTTTGTCAGTGACTGAGACTAACCCTTATAAACACTGTATTTCGAGGCTGCTTTGGAAGCCTGGAAAGAGCTGCAAAACATAGTGGGTTGTAGTTTGCTTTGATAGCACTTCTCAGTGATGGTGCACAGAGCCTTCTAGCCCAAAGCCTACGTGCCCTACCGCTGACAGACACCCGCTGCAGATCTGCGCTCAGCTCTCAGGTTCCATCTTCCGCTGAAAGTCTGCAGTAGCTTTTTCTCCCCTCTTTCGCCAGACTGGGAGCATTGTTTCCACATTGCGCTACAATTGTCCGTCCACCTCCTGGTATAAAAGTGTGAGCTCTGAATTGGAAGGGACTGAATTACTCACTTCCCTGTTGCTAGTACCTGATATAGCACTTATTTCACTGTAGCTATTAAGAAGAAATTTTATGTTTTATGAAAATACAAAAATATATTTTCATAAATTAACGATGTGGAAGGTGGGGAAATCCACCCTATTTTATAACCTTCCCATTGTGAGCACTTGCCCTTTGTTTGGCATGAACACAGTGGCTGGTGGAAATTGAATAGTCTGTTCCTTCAGATGAGCAACAAGAACCTCTGGTGACCACAGCCTCTCTGCAGTCACACAAAGCCTCAAGTCCTCGCCAAGGCTTGGGATCCCAATTCTCATACTTTTCAAGTTGAAACGGGATGTTAAGATTGCGCTCTGGTGCCTCTGTTTTGTTAATTTGTAGCTGGTGTGTCTATTTTGAAATCTGCATCACTAATGTCTGCCCTCCTCTCGCTTGTTCCTGACTATTGGTCCTTCCTCTCTCCTGTGAGCAGATGCTGCTTCCTTTTCCAGCCCCTTCTGGGTCTCACCCGGGCAGGAGGGCTTTCTGGTTAACAAGACAGTGTTCTCTGGAACCATATTCATGACAAAAAGCTTCTCAGGCAATAGATAAAGCATCTTGCTGTTTAAATATTTATATTTTATAGTTTTATAAAGACTCTCAAGTATACACACACACCACCACCACCACTACACCTGGCTTCTACATCTGGGCAGTGCATTTCTCTTTTTCCCTCCATCTGAGAGTAAAATTAATCAAGCAATTCAATAGCCATACTGAGAGTAATAAAGCATCCTGCAATTAGAAGTGGCGCTCCCTAAGTGCCATAATAGCAGAGTCGTAATCTATGGAAAATAATTAATGTCTGAATGACAAAATGAGGTAGCTGCCTTCTTTTCTCAGATGAGTGAAGCCACAGCCAGTATAAGAATCGGGGAAATGTCTGGCTGCAGCAGTGTGGTGGGTACACTGCTGACTTAACACTGAGTGAGTTATAGCAACTGACTAGTGTCTCTTATCTTCAGGGATCTTTGGATCAGAGGTCCAGGCAGGATGTTAAGGGCTATATTCAAGTTGAGGAGATGAGGCAGTTAACATGAAATCAAGACAACATCCCTTTACTAACAGTGTGCTAGATCTGTGAAAGTAATACATGGAAACTTTTATAGAAACCACGTTCCAGATGTGATAAATTGGAAAAAGTGCTCCTTACCAGACAGGTAAAAAAGAACCCCCATAAAATCATCATAAAGTTCAATTTAAGAAAGAAGGAAGCAACAAAGGCAGCACATTAACAATGTAAAAATTAAAAACTTCTGAGTTTTAAAGAATAAGCATAAAGCTGAAAAAAGGGAACATTTTAGCTAAACCCATGGAGGACAAGTATCAATGAAAAGAGACTGCTTACAAGTTAATGTAAAAATGCATTGTTTTGGGTTTTTGAAACAGTGTCTGGTTGTGCAGTTCAGGCTGCCTTGAACTTACTATGTAGCCCAGGTTGGCTGTGAACCAATGATGATCCTCCTGCCTCAGCCTCCCAAGTGCTGGGATTATAGATGTGCACCAACATACCCAGCTAAAATGCAAATATTGAAAAACACATGAAAGAATTTGTATAATCAGAACTCCATGAAGTAATGCTTTATTAGACTAAAAGGGATGCGTAAAGTCCCAAATTGCAGGAAGACACATAGATAATGTTTAGTAAGAAAGGTGACATGATAGGAAAAGTCAGAAGGAGACCGTGGAATGTTTGTTTCTTATGTCCAAGACTGTGGTGTTTGAACAGCAAAGCACAGGGCAATCTGGGGCCTGGCAGTGTGTGTCTCCACCTAAATTGCTGCATGAGTGGGCCCGAGGGGCTGGATGCCATTCACATGGGGCTGTGAGCACAGGATCTCCAAGGTCCATGGCTCTCTATGGCAGTTGAAGAGGAACCCCACGTTCATGCCAGGAGTTTACAATTCAAGAGGTTAAACTAACAAAGTAAATGGCAGAGGCAGCTGCTACACTTTGGGGACAAAATGTCTGAAAGGGTTTTGGAAGAGCATTGCACAACACAGTGGGTTGTGCAATAAGATGTGCACATAAGAACATCTTCTTGGGTTGCAGAGGAAAGAAATAAGTCTAAGGCTATGCTCAGACCCCTCTTAGATATTTTGGTCCAGTTACAACTCCTGCCAACTGCAAATGCCTAAAGTATTGTGGCTCTGTGTGGATTCACCTGTTCTAGTTGCCTGTACCCTTCACATAAAGAAACCCCAGTGTAAGGAAAAGTTCATATAAATGGATATTAAGACAAGGCTGCTTTGTCTTGACTTCTTTGTCTCTACTTCTGACCTCTTGAGTCTGTATTTGTATTTATATTAAACAAATACCGTGACTTTCCTGGTCAGTTGGCTTACAGGGTGCTTAGGAGATGGAGTTTGAAGGCCATGTGCACTTCTTATCTCTGAATCTCTTTGTTCTTCTTCCCTTTGTTGGCTCTCAATGCAGGAGAACTTCCCAGAATGATGGTCCTAGACTGTCTTGGCTCACATCAGTTTTATCATTTGTGATCTCTGGAGAAGAGAGAGACCCTGCTCTGCCCCCTGCTCCCTTCTAGTATCCCAAATTTCAGTCCTCAGGAAACTCTGTGGTTGGTGTTTGTTGGCTTGTCCTTGGGATAATCATGGTATTCGGAGGGATAGGATCTCACCAGGCTTCCAACGAAGCTAGGTGCTTCATTGTGTCTTGCTGCTGGGCACTCATGACTGACAACTGGATATAGTCAGGCCAATTTGAGTGTCTTTCCCACCAAAATCATGTGAGGAAAGAGGACAGCTCCTCCTTAGAACAGGGGATACAGCCCAGGGAAACAGGGATGACTACCACAGGTACACAAGAGAATGCTACAAAGTCACAAGTACATGAAAAAAAGTCCAACCTTATTGGCAATCTAAGAGATAAAATAAAGAAGGGAGAATATTTTTGATATAGCAAATTGAAAAATCAAAGAGGAATGACATTACTAGAAAAAGAAATAAAAACTCCAGTCTACTTTACAGGAATTTTTTCTAAAGAAAATATGTTGTAAAATCATATTTAATATAATGAGGAAATTTTTAATTTTTAAGTGAAAGAAAGCAGGACACGAACTGTACAAGGGTCCATTTTATTTAGAGAAAAGTATGGCTGTGTGCATATATATATATATATATATATTTACAGTTTTGATACAAGGTTTTCTTTTTGTGGTGAGGTTATGACTGCTTTTAATTTTCTTCATCTTTTATACACACTACAATTATATCCAGTGAATGTCTATAATTTCTTTTTAAGTCTGAGATAGCAAACCATAATGTGTTACAGAGAATATCATAAGAAATGCTCATGGATGCACAACTCAGTTTAGCAATTATTATGATGTTGTTATATTTGCTTCATGTCTTATTTTACTAGAGATAGTCACTTTTATCCATTGTCCTCAGTGCCATTCCTGTTATTTCTCCATAGTTAACCACTGTGATTTAGCTGTCGGACATGCTGCCAATCCCCATGCCTTTACATTCAAACAGATTGCTTTATTGAATTTGGTTCATAATTAGAAAAATACTGTATTGAGAAGCAGCTGGGACAGGCAAAGGCTGCAAATTTTAGTGGCTTAGAAGCATGCCAGGGTTGTTTCCTGGGCATGCTCTTGATTCCCATCCTTGGTACAGATGCTGCTTTCCTAATTCCTCTGTTTCTTTCCTCATTTCAAAGAGAAAGCAGGAAGATGAGCCGTTGCCACATACATGCAGATAATTGCTCTATGCCATAAGCTGGTTACTTGCCCATACTTTTGAAGGACAGGTTGATTTATTGCCACATTCCAAGTGAACACACCAAGAGCAGCTAAAAGCCCTCCGATGGACATTAACAAGCATGTACCAGACTGGTTTGGATCAGCTTTGGTCCATGGGATCCTTGCACCTTTCTCTGGCATCTTAGCTCCTGATATTCAGTCACTTGTTCTGGATGGGACTGTCTTGTTCCACCTTGGACCTCAGGTTCACACACTGCCTTCCATGAGTAGTCTCCTTCCTTTTAGGCAGGATAACAGCAGATGCCTGGGTATCACTGACAGCAATTGCTGGAAAGCCCGTTCCTTATTGGTGGTGCCAGCTGATCAACAGTGATGGACCAGGCCTATTTCCCGTGCGGCCTCCTAGTCTAGGGAGGCGGGATGGAAAAGCTCAATCTTGAGCTTGCTTTTAGTCTTAAATAATATATTGCTATTTAAAATTGTGTGTGCAACACCCTATAATTTAACTCAGATCTCATTTTATAAGAGGAAACAGGCATACAGGGAGCACAGTTCTCTAAGTGGGGAAATGAGTGAGTTCTTGCTTCTCCTCTGAATGCAGTCAAGTCAGAATAACTTTTATGCTTCTCAGTTTGGTGTATTTGAAGAGGAGCACTCTGCACCCACGATTAGCCGAGGCTGGTCCAAATTTGTCCCCAGCATGGAGCCGTCCAGTTTGGGTGAAGTTACTCAACACATTCCTCTATAGCATAGGAGTCAGCACCCTGCTGGATCAGGGGTCTTTCTTCCACCCCCACCACCACTTTGGGGGATTGTGATTCTAAGTCCAGCCAAATTTTGAGGAAGTTTCTTTACTTCTCTCAGACATTATCCCAAACACAGTGTTTCTGTTCAGTCCGATGCTGTACTATTTTTTTCCACCTGTTCTGCATTTTCTTATTTTATTTCTTGCCAAGACTACTTTCCCACTCCAGTTTAACAAGTAGAATAATCGGTGTCCTGAATTTTCATCAAAGGGAAGGGAATGTTGGAATGGAACACTCTGTGACTTTAATGGAAATTTATTAAAAAAAAAGTTGTTTCCAAAATCCTTTAGAGGCTCCTTTTTAAATGTTGTGTTATCAAATTCAGCATTCCGGCCTTAGGTTTGAGAAATGTGCCTCTCCAGCCCAAAGTAGATGAGTTTATGGGGGAAAAATAAATCAATGTTCTGTCCCTCACTGTGCTGTGCAAAGTGACTGCTAATGCATTCAGTCTCCCTCCAGCAGGAAAGGCCCCGTGCAGGACGGCAGGTGCACTGTCCAGAGGGCTTTCTCTTTCCTAATTAGTAGCTTCTTTTGTACTCTGCCGACTTTGGACTGTGTGTGTTCATATTCCTCGAGTTGTGAGATACTACAGGTACATGTGAAGTTATTTTTTCTGTGGCCTTAGCTCTGGATAAATTAACACACACTTAATAGAGTAATAGGAACAAAATGGATGTGTTCTGCTGGATCCCAGTTTAGCTCTTGCTTCCCTTAAATTAGAAACTTTAATCAAAAACATAATAGACTTTTGTGTATTTTGCACACGAACCTGTGCCTGAGCCAGCAGAGAGAAGTGTGAGAGAACCCTTGATGTTTTGTGAGCTTGCTTTTTTGAAGCAAACATATCTAGGAAGAAGCGTTGTGTATTGTGTTTTATTTGCAAGTCCTTAGCAGGGGCATGTAGCTGTGGTGGCAGAAGGGGCACCTTGTGAAACCTCTGCTCAGCTCATTGAGACTCTGGCTTGAGAAGGTTTCTGTGAAGTTCTTTTTGTCACTGCAAATCTCACAGATCAGTCAAATCTAAGAGAAATAAATCATGGGATTATGTAACACAAAATTTCCTTTGAGCGCACATTAAGAAATTAAATGTGCAGTTGCTCTTGACAGACTCAGTCATCCCAAATTCACATTTTGACTGCATTGTTTCAAACCCTGGTTCTGCTCCTGGATGACTCAGTAGGTCCTACTTTGTAGACCTACTGAGGGCGAATCTAGTATATCAACTTTCAGGCACCAAGCCAGCATCCTTTACCAAATAAGGGGATGGTTGTCAATTACAAGTTTTTGAGGAAGGTGGTTTCTCTGAAAGCCACCAAAAAATTGAACTCTATCTCTATTACCTGCTTTCCAAATATAAATCTCGCTATCATATATGAAGCTAGTAGTCTGAAGTCATAATTAGGAAATTTTTATTTGGAGACAAAGAAATGTAAACTCCTTGGTGTCCTGTTCACAAACGAAAGAAAAAGTACACTTTCTTGGAGGAATGGTTGAGAACTTAGCCCTGGTATCAAGCAGATGGAAGTCATGAAGCCCTGCCTTGTAATTTGCAGGCTGTTTGATTTGAGGTAAATAATTTAACTTTGTCAGGGCTCAGGTTTTTACTTTACAAAATGGAAATAACCATACTAACTCAGAGTGCCACAGTAAGCATGCAACAAGTTATGGAATGCATGGGCTCAGTGCTTGGCACATATGAAGTGCTCAGCTGCCCCCAGCATGTTAGTTCTGTCCCTCACACTCTTTCCTTTTGCCCTTTCTGTGGAGGGTGTGGAGATATTTTGGAGAGGACAGGTAAGGCTTCAGAACTTTGGGGTCAAAGTGACTGATGGTGAGGATATTTTACTAGAAATTTTCTTTAGCTTTTGTTAAGTGTCCTGTGCAACTTCCCAATCCACTCAGAGTGGACATGTCTGTAGAACTGAGTGCTGAGTAGACCTCTGTCTTTCTCCTAGCACAGGCCATGACTAGTGTGAAGTCAGCTGATCAACTCCTCTCTCTCACTGGGTGTGTCCAAGAGTGAAGAGACGCTGAGGCCTCTTTCATGTCCAGCTATTCCCGAGAGTCCGGGTATGAGCTTCTGTTCTCATGTTTCTTCCTTTCTCCTCCACCTTCGCTCCATTCTCCCTCTGGCTTCCTGATGCCCATTGTTTTCCTTTTCATCCTTTAGCAATTTCAGATGAGAGAAGATTCTAAGTAAACTTAGATCTCACCCATTTATTTGTTGGAATCAAGGGAAAAACAAATTCCATTCTGAGTAATTTCAAAGGCAATTTGATTATCTAATATAGTACTTTGACAATATTAAGTCTTTCAATTTCTTTGATACAGCACTATTTGACTGAAAATGACAATATTTTAACTTGACCACATTTTTCACTTAAAAATTTTTAAATTGCTTCTTCTGGACCATGAGATATAAGTGCATTTCAATCTCATAAGACTGATGACTCTAGACATGAAGTTCTGGATAGGTTTTCTATTACTTATTTCTTGAATGATCATGGGATGAATTGTAGCATTTAGTTTTCTAACTTGACATTGCAAGATGAAACAGTTGGAACATTTTCTTTTAGGAACTGAGGAAGGGCAGTAATTGATGGCAATTAATTATGATGATACATCATTTAAGACTTTTAATTGAGGTATTCTAACTTCTTACCTGTTTTTGTTGTTATTGTTGTTGGAGAGTGTTTGCTCACTGTTGCTGCTGTAATTAATTACCACAAACCTAGGGGCTTAAAAAGACTCAGACTCACTATCTTGCGGTCTGCAGAGTAGAGGACCATGCTGGTTTCGCAGCCCAAAGGCCTTGGGAAGTCGGTTTCTTTGTCTTTTCTGCTTCTAGAGGATATCTGTATTCCCGAGCTTCTGCCTTCTTGTTCCAGCTTCAAATCTAGCAGTGCCACATCTTTTCTCCATCTATATCTGCTTCCTTTGTCTTCTCTCTCTTCTGACCCTGTGATTCCATTAAACCCATCTGCATTACCCAGGATGCTCTCCACATGTCAAGACCCTCGACCACACTTCCCAATGCATCTTTATCACATAAGCTAATGTGACTACAGCTTTGGGGACCAAGATGTGGTCCTCTCTGGTGGACTATTATCCAGCTCACCATGGCCAGTATCAGAGTTCTCAAATCTGTATGGTGAAATGGGGAAAAGTTAGTGAAAGATGCTAGGAATCAATGTCATAAAGGGCAGTCAAAGATTGGAAAACACGCAGCTTGAGAAATGATGGATGAGTAATAAATAACATGTCAAAATGGAACCACAAGTGTCCCCAATGTGTAAGAAGGATGGCCACCCATGATGTTTTGTGTAGCTTACCAACAGTGTACAAAGGGACTAGAAATCAGGTAAGAAAGCAAGAGACAGCTGGGACCAGGAAGACCTGTCAGGAAGGGTCAGCTCAGAGAGCAGATTGCCATTACTGCGAGAGGAGCAGAGCAGGACTCTCCAGTCCCAGTTTTCACTGGTGCTCAGGGAGTTGACCTCAGTGAGACAGAGGCAGCTCAAGTACTGTGGGAAATATGGCCTTGGGATTCATTTTCAAAGCAAATATGCTTGTGTCTCCTGAAATGGACATGTTAAAAGTGAAGTAGTCTGATGGGGATATAAAAACTTAATTTTTATTTTGGAAATAGAGAGTATGTCTACCAAGGCAATCTCAATGTACCTAGCATTAGAAAATCATGCTTTGTTAGTAACAAGCCAGGAAGATGAATTTCTTGTTTCTTCGCCTGTGGCCCACTCCTCCCACATCCTTCTCTATGTTCCCTCTGCTGTCTCCTGGACCATTCCATTAGCTTAACATGTCTCTAGACTTTTCAATTCCTGCTTATCTTGTCCACTTATTGTTAATGATTATATTAGCTGATTGTGTCACTCTGAGTTCAAAATTACTAATTTGAATTTTTCATTAATTTCTGGAGAATGAATTTTAGGCATTTTGGCCTAGCATTCAAACTGCTCTAAAATTAGGTGGCCTGGTCTGAACAGGTGACAGTGTGCAGGGGCAGGAGGTGAGGAGGATTGGTAGGCCTCAGCTCCAGCCCAATTCTGATGTTGGGCAGGGGGACTGCCTTCCATAAGTGCAGCTACTTCATCTTTAAGTCAGAAAGTATTATAATGCCTGGATTAAAAGGGTGTTAGGAGTCATGTTTTTTTAAATAATAATATGAAAACACATTAAGCACAGAGCAAAAAATGTTATCATTACTCTCGTTTGTATGATCCTTCCATCTTTCCCCCATCCCTGTCTTCATGTACTATCTGCACTGAGGTACTTAATATTTTGTACAAATGGCACACAGCTCCCCTTTTGCCTTTGGGTACTAGTTTCCTATTGCTGATGTAACAAATAACAATCAACTTAGTGACTTAAAAGAACACAAATTCACTGTCTTGCAATTCAAGATGCTGGGAGTGTACATGGATCTCAATAGACTCAAACCCAGGGTTCTGCAGAACTGTGAACTAGCCAGAAGGAGTGGCTTCCTTGTTTACTCCAACTTAGAGGCTTCCTAGTGCCTCTGATCTGCATTTCTGCAACCTCCTATTCTTCCCTGACATCTTCTCTGACTCCTGTACTTCTCCCTCCCTCTCATAATGACTTGGGATTATAATTAAGACCCTCTCAGTTAATCAGAATCATCCACTCTCTCAAGGTTCTTAACCTAATGACATCTTCAAGGTTCTTTTTGCCCACTAAGGTGGCAAAGTAGGCAGCCATAGGTCCTGGAAATTAAAATACGGACACTTCAAAGGACTATTTTTCTGTGTACTACACTTTGCTTAGTTTCTTTTTACACCTGAGTTGATGCTCACCCTAACTAGCTCTGAAATATGGTCTGAGTGTCCTCTGCCATAAAACCTTTCCTAGTTACTACCACCTGGAAATCAACTCTTCCCACAGTCAACGCTCTGTGATAGGAGAAACAATTTTAATATGCTCACATCTTTCCTCTATGAATCTTCAACTGAGTATTTGGAGTATTGTTTTGGTAGCTATTCCCCATGTCTCAGCTCTGTGAAGACAGAAATGGGAGAAGCTACATTGGCAGATTGTAGAATGAAGACAGTTAGGTCTGAACATGAGCCAGGCTCTCTGGGCTGTGCTTATAGCGGGGCTGCCAGTGACATGTCACAATACACCCAAGGAAGGATGGGTAGGAAATGGGACTCTTCCGAAGGAAGGACCTGGTGGAGCCCTAATACTGAAGTGAAAGACTCCATTACTCTTCAAGGTGATATCATAGGACTAAATAAAGCGCTCCACTGAACTGGCAGCAAACATCTCCCCTAACCTGTTTTTGAAAAGGAAGACAAACAAGACAGAATGTACCTAGCAGTTATCTATGCTTTAAGGAAGCTCTGCCTGGAGACAGGATGTTTGAGTGGTGTGACAGATTAGATCTGGATGGCACCCAAAGAAAGGATCAGATGTTGAAAGACTGGTCTCTGGGGGTGGTGCCACAGGGAGGTCATGGGACTGCAAGAGAGGAGCTCTATTTGGAGGAAGCAGGCCCTGGGCACATGTTCCTGAAGGGGATATTGGGACCCTGTTCCCTCTGCTTTGTGGCTGCCATGACGTCGGCAGCTTTACTTCACCATGCACAAGTTGCCATGCTGTCTGTCTTGCCAAGGGACCACAGACTGAACCCTCTCAACCACAATCAGGCTACACTTTGCCTTCCTTTAAAATGATTTTTCTCATGTAGCCCCTCACAGTGGTGCAAGTTTGACTAACATAGCTTCTACTATGAACTTAGTTCCAAAGGGCCAATGGAGTTTCAGAGTAGAACTTGAGTCAACTAACTTAGAGGTCTTAAACTTAGAAAAATGATAAACTTTTTCTGTTGTCCCTCACTGGCCTGGAGATAGGGAAGAAATATAGCATATTTTTAGACATATGTATTTCACAATACATATTACATATATTTTGCTTTTAAGGTCACAGATAATTTTTTCTACCTAAATGTGAATATATTTAACATAAGAATTTATGGTTAACATAACTGTGACTAAAATTATCATTCAGCAATAAAATGATATTAGTAGAATTCTTTTTATTTAAAACAATATTTCTCCAACAGTGATTTTAATCATAGTTCACAGGTTGTTGTTTTGTAAAATGCAAAGAATTATTTTTAATTTAGAAAACTGTATACCTTCCTCTGTCTGATGATAATTATATAGAAAACACAATAGTTACTGACATTAACATTTTGAAAAAGTGATTATGGAGAAGGATTGAGGTTGCAATGCTTAAAAATAAAACAAAACCCCAAACTGCAACTAATAGAATAAAATAGGTTATAAGCTGATCAGAATTCATCAGCCATAGAGTTTAATTCCATGGTACTCTACTGTTATCTGTCAAACATACTTACAATTAAGAGAAAATATCTCCCAGCGTTTCCATGGTGCTAGAGCATTGCAGTAGAACAGCCAGCCCACACAAGGCCGAGGAGCTATAAAATATTAATTCAGTACAAGTGTGCATCCGACAATCTTAATGTTTATTACAGGTTATAGCAATTTTGCCCTAACAAGTGACTCAGTTAAAATGAACACTGCCAAATATTGCAGAACAGGGCATATTCCCACTTGCTGCAAGGCTGAAGATAATAAGACTATTTGCATGACAGCTCTCCAAAGTTACTATTTATGTATTCTGCAAGGTGAAGAAGGTTGAAGTAGAGCAACACCCATTTGCTATGGTATGGCGTGGGGAGGGGGATCCTGAGGTCCTGCCTGGCATAGGTTTGTTTCTCTTAGGACAGCTCTGTCTAGGAGTCAAAGAACTGATGTATTTTGAGGTGGAAGAAAGAGAATCTTTGTCCCAGCCAACGTCAGAGGAAGAAAACATCTGAAACAAAGCAAAGGCACCCAGATTCTGTTTGACCAGCCTCGCAGTGGCTCATCAGAGCCCCAGAAGAGGCACTGCTCAGGTGTGCAGCATGCTGTACACTGAAAACACCAAAATACATGGTCTCCATTCCCAGCTGGAGGCTACCTATAAGGTTTTTGTAAATTAAGCTATTCCTCTTACATCCCTCTTAAATTAGGCATATTCATAGCTTGTGAATGAAAGACTTCTCTCATCATATGTATTTTCTACCAAGTCATTTCCTTTATTTCTTAAAAATATTTATGGTATAAAATGCTGAGATTTACAGTTAATTATTTATAGAAATTATCTTAAAAGTTTAACAAATAACATTTATCACATATTATTCCAGTCATGACTCATTTTGGCATTAGTCATTTCGTTAACTATCACTGCTGGCATTTTTGTCTGAAATGCTATAATGAAGGAAACCAAGTATTTATGGATTCCAGGAGTCATCAGGCTAACACCAGTCCCTTATATTCAAAGTATTTTGAAGGTAGAGGGAGGTTTCTTATTACAAAATTTCTCATTTGATTATCCATGATGTCATTCTTCCTCTCTTTCTTTCCTCCCTCTCTTTTTCTTTCTTTCTTTTTCTTTTTCTTTTTCTTTTTCTTTTTCTTTTTCTTTCTCTTTCTCTTTCTCTTTCTCTTTCTCTTTCTCTCTCTCTCTCTCTCTCTCTCTCTCTCTCTCTCTCTCTCTCTCTCTCTCTCCCCCCCCCTCTCCCCCTCTCTCCCTCTCTCTCTCAAGAGCAAAATATATTTTTTAGGGAAAGAAAGCTTCTGTCCCAGCGTGAGACAGATAGGGTTCCAAGTGCAATGCCGAGGACTCTGATTTTTTAAAAGGGATTTTTATAGACCAAAACCATGAGGTGAGGTGAGTCCAAGGCAAGGAAAAATGGGAAATCACAAGGTGGGCATGAGGTGGGACAAAACTATGATCAACCAATAAGATTATGAGCATAATTTCTCAGGTAGTATTGATTAAATTGGGATCAAATGGGGAAGCAAGTCACATAGCAAGTGGGAATGGAACAGATAGGGGCTTTTTCTGGAGGGGTTTGGTCAGGGGCTCTTCCTGGCTTTTTCAAAGTGCTTGATACCTATATAGAATATCAATCTCTGTTGTTTATCCTTAGGGGAAATATGTGGGTGCATTGGTTTCATCTTTTATGTTAAGGCTCGGCCCTCAGTGAATGTGTCTGTGTCTCCCCCACAGTTGCAATGTATCTCGTCCTCTGTACTGCCTCCTTTGAGGGCATAGCCCTGTCTGAATGTTTATAATATTTCTAATTTAGCTGTTTATAACATTCCTCTCCTCTGAAAAATTACCTTCAACTCCCAAGCAGGAGCAATGGGTGATGATTGATGTGGCTTCTTCAGGCTGAAGGGGGTTGTAGTTGTGATTGGCAGTCAGAGATATTCCACAGAGGGTCTGTCCAAAGGTCCCTGGTAGATGCTAGGCATTCTCATGTTGGGTAGGCATATAACTTTAGGTCTCTGTCTGGTGATTTCAGTGGAAGACCTCCAAATTATATAGGGGAAAGGAACTTCCTACCTGCTAGATGTCCGGTATGAGTTCATGCTCTCTAAAATCAAAGAATGAATTTGAAGAACAATGGAGGTTAACAGCGGACTATATTTAGTAGGGAATGAAAGCTTCTATCTGAGAAGGAGAGAGAAGGGGTCCTGGGTGGGTTGGTCTTTCACTCTTTCTAAAGTCATTGCCTTTTCAGATCTTTCAGATACTCAGGACCATTTTCTACAGGGGTTGTCTTTTAACTAATGAAGAAAATAGAAGTATCTAGGTACATAAGTCACCAGGAAATACATCTCTCAAACAATATGGTGAAACTTCCTCTTTACTATTAAAAGTAGTTAACCCCCAACAGAAAAAAATGAGGACAAGGAATGACTAGGAAAGTTATAAAAATTAATTACAAAAATAATGCTGAAAATTGAAAGAAGATCAAACATATGCCAATCAAAAAATCATTTTCTTTTATTTTTATGAGAACTCCAAGAGGGAGACTGTGCTATTACTATACTTGTTTTACAGGGTATTTTCCGGAGTTGCTTCAGATTACATAGCTCCATCTAGTCGGGGAACTAGAATGGAATTATACAGCTCGTGATCGTAGAACCTAAGCTTTTGCCTTTAGGGAGAGTGAGAAAGAAAGGGAAGAAGGAGGGAGGGAAGGAAAGGCAAAGGAAGGAAGAAAAGAAAATAGGAAGGAAAAGGGGCAGAGACAGAGAGAAGGGGGAAAAGAAAGGGGAGGAAAGAGAAGAAGAGGAAGAGGAAAATGGTTTACTCTCTTCACCTGTCTCATTGGTAACATTGATTCGATTGTGGATTTAGTTTACCCTTCGGTGGTTGTGCAGCCTGGAGGAGAACTGAAGTCCTGCTATTTTGGAGCCACGGACTGATGACATTATCTACTCTCCTCCCCAAACAGCTGGCCTTGGTGACGTGGCCCAAGCTCATAGCTCATCCGGAGTGAATCTTAAGGCTTTCACTTGAGGGTCAAGAAGACTCATTCTTTCTCTGAACTGAAGGAAGAGGCATTTGTTCCCAGGAGCTCTTGGAGGCCATTTTGTCTGTGCCAAGGGTGTGTCTCAGATTACAAGGTGGAGCAGGAGACAACAGCAGGCCCAGGCTCCGGGGGCACCGAGGAGCTCCTGTTCACCAGTCTGTGACCGAAATAATTTCTGGACTCCATTTCTAAGAGCCATTAAAAGCCTTCGTTATTTCAGATATTCTGTGGACTGGGCTTGTCTGTTATAGGCAACTGAAGGCATCATAATTGATTCTCGTTTCAAAAGTTCTAGAATTCTGAATTTGATTTGACCTAGGAACCCAACACAAGGACTTTGTGAACTGTGTAATGATATGGCTACATGAATGTAGCACTTTGTTTTACAAAATAAAAAGAGTATGAATGACTAAGAGTATGAATGAGATAAAAGAGCATGAATGAAAAATAAAGCCAAATTGCTTGGTTGTAAATAGCAAAACACTGGAGAAAAGCAGAACTAAATTTTCAACAATGGGGGAATTTTTTGATACATTGTGATACACCCATATAATTTATTTTATTTTGACTTTGTTATTTATGTGCTTTTTCATTTATTAAGCCATGTAAGGACCCATGCGCTGTTCCATCCATCCCTCCTTGTCTCTCTTGGTTCTTCCACCATTCACTGAACTGTCTGCCTTTTCCCCATCCTTCCATAACAGTATCCAGCATGGCCCCAGATGCTGACAGTGCTGAGAGATTCTCCTGTCCTATCTTGAACTATCGGCTAGAGGCATCTGAAACACTGGTTGGACTGAGGAGCAGGAAAGAGAGGTTTGTATAATTACGTGAGGGTCACAATAGAAAAGGGGGCACCAAAGACAGATTTTTAGTTAGACGTTGACAGTAGATTTCCCTTTCTCTCTTCTCTTTCCTAGAATTCAGATAGGGTAATCTCTCCCAGCTTTCCTGCCAGCGGAAGGCACCTGTGTTAGTCAGCTTTCCACCACTGCAACAAAATACCTGAGAAAATCAGGGTATAAGAAGGAAAGATTTACGTGGCTCAGAGTTTCAGAGATTTCATTCTTCATCTCTTGGCCCATTGTTCTGGGCTGTGGTGAGTCAGGCAGAGCATCATGGAATGGGGCATGTGTTGGACCAGGACTGCTCACCTCAGAGTGGCTGGTAAGCAAAGAGAAAGAGAAAGAGGCCAGGGTCCCAGAATCCCTCCAAGGGCCATGCCCTCCAATAATGTAACATCCTGTCACGTGGTCCCACATCCCAGTGGGTCTACCACCTCCCCATAGTGCCCCAGGCTTATGACTGGCGTCCAGGACATGGACTTTGGGAGATATTGAGGGTCCAAACCCACACAGTCCTCCGATCCAATCATCGCCGTTCTCTTTAAGACACCAACTCCATTTATTTCATTCTGCTTAGTATTGAAGAAAGAGGGAAAGGGGGCTTTTCAATCTGTGTATATATTCCTGTATATCCACCAGAACTTTTATTCTATGGGAGCAGGAAACTTTGTTCATTTAATTCACTTTGTATGCAGAGGAAGTATTAATTGAATTTGGAATAAACGAATCCCTTCAATTTTGTCTTCAGTGCTCTCCTAAACCAGAAAGAAAAAAAGAAACTGTCCTGATGTCCTTTGTTCTCCTCTCCCTGTTGGTCACTTACTGCGGTCATTTGGTCCACTCTACAGGGGGGAGGGGGGACTCTGCAGCCCACGTGTCAGGCTCAGCTATGTGCCAGCAGCTCTTGTGTGCGACATCCTCTCACACTAGCCACACTTGTACACATCTCAGCCTTGTGGTTTTCTTTCAAATGCTGTGTTTAGTTTCTGAGATTGGTTGCCTGGATCATGACACATCAACAAAGGAAACCAATAAATATGGTTGTATTTTAACCTACTTTTAAAAAATATTCAATTCAATTAAGCTGGTGGTCCTGTGGTCCACTGTGCATACATCTTCATGTAGACAGGTCAAGTTCTGTTCTCAACTTACTTTCATGAAAGTGAAAAATACATACAGTGCACCTGGAAGTACACATGGTACAATTCTGCACCATCACCATTACTTTCTCTGATACATAAACATGAGTATTTGTGTCTGTCCTGAGAAGGAGAGACCCCAAGGCATTGGAAGAACCTCTTGGGAGGTTTGATATTTCTTTGTTTACCCAAAACCTTTCCCCAGAGGGAAGAGAAATCATGGAGGTAGTTGGCACCTTGTGTCTCAAGTGGGCTAATGCTGCTTAACTAAGGGTTGGTATGAATGCAGAGCTCTTCCAGGGAGGAGATTCTTTAAAATCATATTCCAAGATCTCTTTTTATGTGGACCTCTTAGTAGCTTGAAGTTGATGACATGTGGAATTTTTTATCAACACATTCTTAAAGCCATAGTCAGCACTAAATTTTGAAAAATTTGGATTTCTTTTATGATTTTTTAAAAATGAAACATGGATATTTCTTTTTTTATTTTAGTTTTTTTTTATTTTAAAAGTATAAAGACAAAAAGATATTAACAAACAGACACAAAGTAGCATAAGAATAGTACAATCGAATCTGAGTTACAGATAAGGTGACAGGGAATCAACAATGGTTGTTGCATTACATATTGATAACTTCTAAGTGTATATTCAGGAAAACAGATATAGACATGCAAAATTGATCAGACAATTAATCATCAGCTATTCCATACAATAAGGTGACCTAAGTCAGTAGTACAACTTCTTTTTAAAGTGTGAAAGCAAAAAGAACTACATCATCAACAACAGAAAAAGAAAGAAAAAAAAAAAAAGAAAAGCATTAACAAA
>PVLD010014259.1:0-53010 GCA_004027595.1 Dinomys branickii
TGGGTATGTGGCTTATTTCTGCTTTAAGCTCTTTTATGGCCTGTTGGAGTTGTTTCATTTCAGATGCAATCGTTTCATAACTTGCAGGTATGTGATTTCCTGGTTCCCCTGTATCCTCACATTCAAAACTTGTTCTGGGTGGGGTTGAGTTTTGAGACTGCGTTTTGTTCCTCTGTTTTCCCATTTTTGGGTATCAGATATAGAAATGTGGAGCTTTAAATTCCCCAGGCAGTTCAGCAGGCAAAGGTCTGCTGCAGAGGCTGCTCCAATGATTCCTTCTCTTTGGGAGAATGTCCCTTAAGCTGTCTGCTGAGATTTCCGCTTCTACTCCCTACCCCGAGCCCTGGCTTGGGCGTATAAACAGGTCGCCGCCCCAGGCGTCTTGCAGACAGGCCACTCAGGTGTTCCTCCCTGGGTGGAGCTCCTTCCCCCCTCACAAATCCCCTAGGGGCGCCTATTAGCTCTTCCTACCTGGGAGATCCCGCAGCCCTTAAAGCTGCTTTGATGTCACTTGCTGGGCAGAGCTTCTTCCCGACTGAGGAAAAACCGGTTAGAGCGCCCACTCAACTCACCCTGGGATCCTGCAGACAGGAATGCTGTTCAGATGTATCTCCGTGGATCGAGCTTTTTCCCGACTCAGAAATCCCGCGGATCGCAGCTCCAGTTCACGCAGCGCCAGCTGCGGGGGCGGGGCTCTGAGCAGGATCCCAGACCGCTGCCCAGATTGGCACAATCTGTCGCAGTAGCTCGTTCTCTTGAGTTTCCTCTGCTCCGCTGCCTCCAACAAATTCTGGTTACAGCCGTCTCCGAGCCGATCGGGTTCACGAGTTGGAGGCTTTCCTCCCGCCGCAACCGCTCTCTCGGCTGTATGCGATTTGAGCTGAGCTGTGGCCGAAGCGCCTCACCGATCTGTCCGGCGCCCAGCTCTCAGGTTCCGCCCACTTCTCGCTGCCCGGCTTGTCCAGCCGGCCCTTTAATGCTCATGCCGCGGAGAGCAGCCCGATCAGTTGGAATTTTGCATCCACGGACCGGGCACCCACGCGCAAAGGATCGGTCTCTGGGAGAGATTCCCTCTGCCGCTCACCTGGTCGCCATCTTCCCGGAAGTCTAAAAGGTTAACATTTAAATGATGATCGCATGTTGGCCTGATGTGAACCTCTTAATATGAGTATCTGGAGCACGAAAGAAAGGCATATGTCTGAATCTGAAAGAAAAATATGTATCACTTTTATAAACAATCCCAGTTTTACATTTTAGAATATCATACATTTGGAAAGCATGAATACGTGTAATATACCATGAAATTGACAATAATGAGTTATTATTTTGTTTTTTAACGTATTTTTGTACCAATAACATCTTTTAGTAAAAAATACCTTATTGTCTTATTTTATTTTATTTTTTTTTTCCGGGACCGGGGATCGAACTCAGGGCCCTAGTGCTCAGCGGCAAGTACTTAGCCCACTGAGCTGTACGTCCAGCCCCTTATTGTCTTATTTTTGAAAACTTAACCTTCTGACAATGGCTAGTGTAAACATACCATAATAGTATATTTTGAGCAATATTTATTGGGATGTTTGCCATAAGGCTGTGGAGATTATTGGGGTTTCTTATTAATGAACAAAGAATGGACAAAATATTTCCAGGCAGCTGCTTACTTATTCATCAATTGAAGTCCTGTCCAAATTTCTCCTTACCATAAGGGATTTATATTTAATTATCTTAACAATTTTTTTAAGTTTTATGAACATACAACGTTTATAAAACCAATTTTGACAATATTTTGACCAGCTGGCAACATTGGTGGAAGCATAACATGTATCTATAACTCAAATTACTGGCACTTGTTTCAGAAATTAAAAAATACAGGAAGAAAAGTTTGTTGAGCTCAAATAAAACAGCTGTGTACAGATTGGACAGAGTGACAAACAAACAAGGACACATACACAAGATAATTTGCTTATAAAATGAGAGTGCACTCAAATATGTTTTTGGTTAAACTGAATTATATAATTTTATAATTTTTTAAGTTTATAATTATAAACACTAGTCACAACTCATTTTTAGTTTTTGTAGGTCAGTTAGAGATCTCTTACTAGAATTTGGAGAAAATTAAAACTTTTTATCTATAACTAATATATTTTTAGTACTTTGTCTTGAGAATATCAACTTTTGTGTCCCTTTTTGTGTCCTGGGAGACCTACGGCATTGTGACCTTGAGTGGTAGTGTATAGGGTGAAGTGTTGAGTGGGGTTTGGGAGAATGAGGGCTGGGGCCCTTAGAAGAGCTTCTCCAGAGGTGAGACCATGCAGATTGGCCAACAGATTGGCCAACAATGAATCTAGTGGCCAATCTGTGAGGGCAAGGAACTAATGGATGGCTTACCCACTGTCTGGTGGCTAGGACAGTCACACGTCCAATGGGCCTTGAGGTTGCAGCACGGGACAAGTCTTCTTGGGTGGTTGTGGGTTGGAGCAGGCTCCTGCCCAGTGTCCTTTGTTCCTGCACTTGAAGCATGGTCCAGGAGGGGCTCAGGCATTGCTGCTGGGACCACTTTGTTTGGCATCTGCCTGCTTAGGCTTCTCTACTTTAGGAACCCTGGGTATTGTTACTAGAAGGTCATGTTGATATTGGGTAACTGCCTTGGCAACCGCCAGTCTGCTAGCCTGCTTGTCTAGTTTTGTTGTTCCTCTCTGTTATTGAAAACATGAAAGGCCAAACCTAAGAGCTCTTTCTCTTAGTCCTCAGTGAGGACTGAGGGCTGAGCTCAGACTTTTAAAACTTAGCCTGAATATCTGGGGCTGACTGTGATATAAAATGACTTAACAAGTACTATCCCCACATTTGACTATGGGTCTATTCAGTAAATTGACTTAGATAAGAACTAGTGACAAATTCTAACTCCAAAATATATCTGTGCAGATCAGCTGCAAAAGACCCCAAATTATTAGAAATTTGTGAAAGGTCAGAGAGGGCAAAAGGAACATGGATATGAGCTAGACCTTCAGGGCTGGCCTGTTCCCAAAGGGGGCACGTAAGTTGAGATTGAGATGAACTAGGAGGTTTTGAAAGGTGAATAGAGTCTGGGGGGAGTGGCCGAGAGCAAGTGGAATCAGGGCAAGATGGTGGAGGATGGCTGTGTGGCATGCAGCAAGATGGCTGCTGGTGACCATGTGACTCATGACAAGATGGCCACCACTTGCCATGTGACTTAAAGAAAGATGGCCACCAGTGACCATGTGGCTTATCACAAGATGGCTGCTGGTGGCCATCTTGGCCTTTTTACCATATGCCCTTCTCGATGGAGTGTGGTGGGCCAGAGGAGAGGAAGGTGACATGGAAGGGGAAGAGGAGGAGATGAAATAGACATTGTATCTGGAGAGGATGGGGACCCGTCAACCGACTGCAGAGGAGGAGAATGAGATCTAGCATGGGGCCAACCACATGGGGCTGAGGGGGGGCATGGCGGTGGAGCAGTAGAGGGAGAAGGAGTAGTGTCGGAGGACAGTGTGTGGCAAGTGCAGGTTTGGGAGATGGAGAAGGCTCAGAAATGTGCAAAGGAGGGTAGAGAGAAGAGGACTGGGCTGCTGGCTGAGTCAGCTGGGGTGAGGGGTTTTGGCTATCTGGCTGCTTAGGATCCGGTTGAGAGGAGGGTAAAGAGTCAGCTTTGGAGACTGAGGATAAGGTCGAGGGGGAGGAAAGGCAAGAGGGACATCATCGAGAGGGTTGGAAGAGGCTTTAGAAGGGGATTCTGGCGGTGCGGAATGGGACAAGCATAGCTGGGCAGTCCCACATGCCTGAAGGAGAGAAGGATGTGTTCCAAGAGCAACAAAGGCATGAACATATGGTAATTCCTTTCATTTACTGTTGTGGTAGCAAAAATTTCTAGGTCTCTGAGGATATTAAAGTCAAAAGTAACATCCTCAGGCCAGTGGCTCTTATTGTCTAGGTTATATTGAGGTCAGGCCGTCCAGCAATAAAAGATTAATCATTTTGGTTTAGTGGTGTCTCTTAGTCCCAAAGTATTTAAATTAGACAAGAGACAACTGAGTAGAGTGTGCTTTGGGGGCTGGGAAGTAATGTTTCCCATGTGTGGCCGAATCAAAGGTGAGCCAGAGGCTGAAGCAGCTGATTCTTGAAATCCCTGAGAGGGCTGTCACCCTGTGCAGGATTTGAGAGAGAAAAAGATGCCCAAAGCCACCCTCCCAATTGTCACCAAGAAGGCAGAAGGGTGTCCTGTAGGACGAAAAGGACACAATAGTCCTAAAAGGGAGTCCTGATATAGGCCTATGGCTTTCAGAAAAGGAGCAAAAGCAAAACAGGAACTCTGGAATGGAAGGAGGCTCACTTGTGAGAATTGGGGTGGGCTGATGTCGGATGAAGGCTAGCAACAGCAAATATCTGGACAAAGGATAAAGGCTCATTGGCAGGGGGGCTCAAACAAAGGAAGCAAAAGCTCTCTCCCTTGGTAAGGCCGCACACCCTGCTTCGAGTCATGGCCCCAGTATGATACGTTTTTCCAGTGCAGAGAGAGAAGTAAAGCAGAATACAGTGCCTTTATTGTGGGCATGGACAAGACCACAGTAGGGAAGAGAAGAAAACGTGGCACTTCCAAGGGCCTGTCGTGGGGGTCAAGGCCTAAATAGGTTGAGGCTGGAGGCGGGGATTTGGAGGCAGGAATGACATGGCAGACCAGGATTGGGCAGGAATGTGGGAAAAGGAAACAGGATATTACAAAGCGGGCAGTAGGAAGTCATAATTTGACTCAGAGGAAGAAGGGTGGTACTTAGCATATGACCTCTAGTGGCCAGCGTCATATTGGTTTGGTGCCATACTGGCGCAGTACAACACATGACCTCCAGCGCCATATTGGCTGGATGCCCTAGTGACTAGACAGGAATTACAGTGAGGTGAGAAACCCATCACAGATAGCCACAT
Organism: Dinomys branickii; assembly: GCA_004027595.1. Classification (NCBI taxonomy): domain Eukaryota; kingdom Metazoa; phylum Chordata; class Mammalia; order Rodentia; family Dinomyidae; genus Dinomys; species Dinomys branickii. The sequence continues at coordinate 4,939 of PVLD010014259.1, forward strand.
CCTGGTTCATTTAGGGATGGCTGTTTGAGGGCTGTGACTGGACTTGATCCCTGATGACTTCCTGGTTGCCTGGGCCCATCCATTTTACCCTCAGGTGTTGTCAAGGATGGGTTTCCAGGTTCTTATGCATGATGAACAATGAATTGGATATCACACAAAATGGTAAGCAAAAAGCTCAGTCTAATGAAGTTTGAAAGGAGATGGTGCACGCAGAGTTAGTGTACTTATGCCGGTGGAAGGGAAAATAGTACTAGCATGGATATGTTGGGTGCAAGGATTTGAAATGTGTGCAGGCTTAGGACACATCCCACTGAGTCTTTCAGAGCATGATTGATAGCACAATTTGCAAGGTGCTGAATCAGGTCAGGTGAATCTCCTGTGCTTGTCCTTTCCCATAAGCCATTCTCTTATAACTGGATGCATGAGAAGCAGTCCGTGTGCACAAACCTTTATGAGTTCCAGGTGAATACAGGTCAATGTAGTTCTTGCCAGCAGGTCTGGCTGGCAGACAGGCATCCTGGTTTGGAATTTTGGGAGTTTCTAAGAGTCTTAATTATTTTTATCTCTACATCTAGGTGGTGGGGCTTAGGACAAAGGACAGGGGCGTTGGCCCTAGAGACTTGACCCGGGTTCATGTGAATGGAGGGGAACAGTCTCAGAGCCCCTACTGGTACTGTCTGTACTATACGCACATGAATCAAGAAGCACTTCAAAACACCAAATGTTTTTATTGTAGTAACAAGAATGATAGGAAAGGGGAAATAAAAGGAATTCTCTTGGTCCAAGAGTGAGAGAAGTCACCGACTCTATGGATGAGCTGGGACTTGATAGGTAGGAAATAACTTACTGAGGGGATGTGTGGGTAAACAGCAGTCCAGTAATTCCTAGCCTTCCAGGAAGAAGGAACCCTACCAAGAAAAGGCTGTGGGAGGGCTATGGAAGAAGGCCTGTTCATATGGCTGAAACACAGGAAGCACTGGATGCAACGATACCAGCCCATCCCATTAGGTGTACTAAGACTTGTGCCTTCCTCCAAGACCAGTGGGAAGCCACTAAGTTTAAGTGAGGGTGAGGTTTGGGGCCATGTGAAGTGACCATATTTGCACTTTAAAAAGATTTTCTGATATAGAACTTCTAACTGATATAAGGAAAATATAACCCTCAACCTGCTAGATGTCTGATACACCATGTTCCCCAAAATTGAAGAATGAATTCTAAGGAGCAACAAGGGTTAAAAGTAGGAAATTTTATTGAGGGAGAGACAGCTCCTGAGAGACACAGTTGCCAAGAAGCCCACTTCTCAAAGGAAGTTTTATAGAGCAAATCACAAGGTGGGTAAAAAATCATGAAACAGATACAATATGAGACAAAACTATGGGCAACCAATAAGATTACAAGTATAACCACGTAGGTAATGTTGATCTAATGGGGAAGCAGGTCACAGCAAGTACACATGGAAAGAACAAAGACCTGCTTAGGAAGAGGTGAGTCAGGAGATGTGTCTCCTGATGTCTATCTAGACTTTATTGGACTAGGTGATATCAATTATCGTATATTGGTTATCTGTCATGGAGACGTGCAGGCCAGGTTATTCTGTCTTTATGCATTGAGGCCTGACCTTCAATGCATTTGCCTCTGGCCACAGTTGTGATGTGTTCTTATTCTATGCACTGACTTCCTCAAGGGCTGAGCCCTATCTGACTTCCTAAAATATTTCTATCTAACTCATCTGTCTATAATACTAACGGGGTTTTGTTTTAGAGGTTTGTACAAAATAACCGAGATTTCACCTGACCCGGGTTGGGGTAAGGTTTTGTCCTGGCCTGGTCTTAGTATAATATTTGAAACTTTACATATTTTTCTAACCCTAAACTCTGGGGTTTTGATAAAAATATGCACAAAAGACTTGTACACTGTTGTACCCTCAGATAGGAGAAGCTTAGATGGTGTTTTCTTTGTCTTTGTAAGAACTGCTAGGTTTCTTTACACACCGGAATTCAGGAATTAAGGCACTTGAGTGGTGTCAGGTTAAACATAGTGCCCAAGTGCAGTGCTCCTTGTTGAGTCTTTCCCATACAAGATGCCACAAAAAAATTGTCTGAAGATGATTAAGCCGCAGAAGCCCATGAAGACAAATACAATAGGGAATGACCCTGTTATGGGGAAAATAACTCCCAACCTGTTAGATGTTAGATGTACTGAGTTTGTGGTCTCATAATGTCAGTGAATGAAGTTGTGAACCAAAGGAGGAGGAATGGAGAGTTTTGTTGGAAATAGGAAGAAGAATAGCCCCTAGATTTCTAGTAGGTGTCCCCAGTGGGCTAGGCACTGAGGCTCTTTGTCAAGGGTTATTTGTACAGAAAAATCACAACATGGCTACAGTGTGGGTCAAATTACAGTCAACCTACAGGGTCATAAGTATAGTTGCTTAGCTAACATTAACCCAATAGGGAAGTGAGGCATTGTAGCAAGGGTATATGGCCAACATCATTCATCACTAACTTTGGCTTATTTACAACTTCTAATCATAGAACCAACAAAAGCATTCCTGGAAAAGGATGGGAGCATGAGTCTGGATGTTCTGGTCATCCACCTATGTGTCAATACCTCTGCGCTCACTGAACCGGGTAGTGCTAATCATAGTATAATCTCAAGCTGCTGCTCATCTCTAGGGATGCCTGCAGATTTGGCTATTGCATCTCTATCTCAAGGCTTGGTTCACTTTGGATTTGCCTCCAGCCACAATCTTTTTAAATTTTTTAAAATTTATTTTTAAGACAAAAGAATGGGGGTATATAGACCAGAATATCAGAATAACCAATACAGAAAATACCTGATTATAGAGAAGAAAGTAGGGAACTTGCACTGGATGCTGTGTTACATACTATTATCTTTCATTTGTTAAAACAGAAGCAATAAAGGAAATACTAAATTATAGAGAAGATAGTGGGGAATTAACACTGGATGCTGTATTACATAATGTTATCTTTGCATTTGTTAACATAAAAACAGTTAAGGAAATAACATATTACAGAAGAAAAAAATATTAGGGAGTTGACGCTTGATGCTGTATTACATAATGTTGTTTTCGCCTTTGTTGCTCATTTATAGAAATAATGGCTCATTTGATTAATCAGTTATCTCCACCTCATCTTTTTTGTTCTACCACCCTGTCACTTGTCTTCCCACTGGTAATAACTGTACTTTTTGGTTTATTTATTCCCTCATGCTCTCCCATTGGGAAGAGACTTGACTGCTTTGAATTATACTGTGTAAAACATGGGTGTTCACAAATTGCTATGGCAGGTGTCGAAGAAGCACCCATCCTCAAAGACTATATTTGGCAAGCTTTCTCAGCCTTCGGGTGTTGGGTCAAGAAGGCAGGATTACACAGTGGACCATGCCTTGATACAGCATGTCTGCGTTCAGAGGTTCAGGCGAGTCTTCAGGGCTGCTTTTCCAAACTCGAGGGATCGCCTCTCCAAAGGGCTGGGTGTACCTCCTGGCTCCGAGGGACCACCTCTCCTGAGGGCCGGGTGTACCGCCTGGCCTTGCCCAGAGGGACTGCCTCTCCCAAGGGCTGGGTGTTCCACCTGTCTCCTCCTCAAGGGACCACCTTTCCCAAGGGCCAGGCATATTGCTTGGCTCCTCCCCGGGGGCCTGCCTCTCCCGAGGGCCGGGCGTTCCACTTTTCCAGCCACGATCTTGGTTGGTCTCATCTTCTGCCTTGACTCCTTCAAGGGGCTGGTCCCTCTCTGGATGCCTATTAATTCCTACCTCATCTAGCTATCTATAATAAGATGACTACACATTAGAGATAGTAAACGCAATCTTTTTATTTTATTTACTTATTTTATTTTAAAGATAAAAGAATATAAACTTGAATAACACAAAAACAATAAGGAAATACACAAATTATGGGGAAGATAGTAGGGGATTGACAATGAATGCTGTTTTACATAATATCATCTTCATATTTGTTACTCAGTTATCTCAAAAACAATGAAGAAAATACACAATTATACAGAAGATAGTAGGGGATTAACAATGGTTGTTGTATTACATAATGTTATCTTCACATTTCTTAGTTATAAATCAGTATAACACATAAATGACAAAGTAAACAGAATTATAGAACAGATATTGGGGAATAAAAAATGGATGCTGTATTACAAAATGACATCTTCACTACTGAGTAACACAATCTTGAGATCTAAAATGCAGATGGATGAGAGGTAACTAACTTGAATTTTAGCTTTTTTCTGCTTAAAATCTATAGCCAACAAACAGCAAGCAAGCTAATTGCACCACAGAACTACAGACAGCCTTAAATACAGGTGGCACTAGATATTTCTGAAGGTAGGGCTGGCTTGTCAGAAGATCATTTTAAAAGGTGTGGTAGCCAGATATGGTGGTGTACACCTGTATACCCAGCAGGTAGGAGGCTGAGGCGGGAGGATCATTCTGAGTTTGAGGCCAGCTTGGGCTACAAAGTGAGCTTAAGGCCAGCCTGAACTGCATAGCAAGACTGTGTCTCAAAAAAAGACAAAAAACAAACAAACAAACAAATAAAAGGTGTGATAGATTGACAACTGGTGGTCAACTTCTAGCATTCGGCTAAACTGAGCCAGCATAGTGCTGGGTGTGGGAGGCCCACCTGACGATTGTTGCTGGCAGCATAAGAGGAAGATCTGGAGAAGTGGAGAGGCTGTAGGGAGCTGTTGGGAGCTGTTGGTTCTCTTGGAGGAGCATGTCATGCTGGCCTTCCTGATGAACCTGGCTGTTCTCATCATCAAAGGAGCTGGGGATCTGGTTGTTGCTGAGAACTGTGTGTGGCTACAGTTCACTTTGGGGGAGTTCTGGTCCTTACTTTGAGCATCGCTTCCTGGCTCTGGAGGGGAAGATGGTGCACTGTTCAGTCTCCTGGAACAGCTTGTCATGTTGGCTTTCCTGATGGGAACTTGGCTGTTCTCATCATTGGAGGAGCTTGGGACCTCACTGTCACTGAGGATGGCTGTGGTACATTTCGGGGGAGCTGTGGTTCTTTCTTTGAGCTTTGCTTCCTGGCTCTGGGCAGATCCCTCAGTCTGCTAGCACAGATCCTTTGTCCTGCTGGCATAGACTGAAGACAAAAGTCATCTTTCCCTCAATAAATATTTTCTAACCTTAATCTCCTTTGTTCTGAAAAATTCTTTGATTTGGAGAACACAAACTTGGCATATTGGATATCTAGCATGTTAAGAGTTATAATATTTCTCTCATATCATTTGGAGGAGCTATATCCTTTAGCTTCTACCACTGACCCTTGAGCTTTCCAAGTGCAGATCCATGAAACAGGCCTGCATGAGGCATTGTCCTGGGCTCTGGGCCTCCAGCTGGACTGGTCAGGGGCATTGTTATGGGCTCTAGCTCTTCAGCTGAACCCATGCAGGATATTACCATGGGATTCAGGCCCTCGGCTGGATTCTTTGGTCTTTAGTGCGTGGACAGATTTCCTGCACTCTATTTGTGTATAACTCTTTGGGTGACTATTACAAACTAATCTTATAATAAAGTGTCCTGTATTGTATTGTTTCCCCTTGCAAAACCCTAAACTACAACAAAAGGAGTCTTCTCATTCCACTTGCCTTCATGATGCGGTGTGGGCAGTGTGAACTGGGAGTTCCCAGAGTGTAGAAAAATCAAACAGATCTTTGACAATACCTGGACACATTTTTATTTTCTATCACAGTTGACCAAGAGTTGGCTGTTGACATCTAGTGGGCAGATGAAGGAGTTTCTGCTAAGCATTCTGTAATGTACAGAAGAGTCTCACAACAAAAACTGACTGAAACACAGTGTTAATAATTCCAAGGTTGAGAAACCCTTAGTGAAGTGAAAAATCTAGGGTGAGACTCCCTGCTTCCCCACTCAACTTAGAAGGGTGCATGTATAAACACTACAAGAATGGGAGATTATCTCTACTGCGAAATTAACCAGCAAAGCAAGATGTCTGACATCTTCAGATCCTCGACAACGTGACAAGTCCTTGTCAGTCACCTACAGTGAATTCCACCCACTCTTTCGGGACTTTTGTTCATGTTCTTATGACTCTCTCTTAAATGTGAACAGCCAGCCAAATAGCAGCAGGTAGTTTGGGAGAGTCTTTTATATAAAAAAATGCCGATGAAAATGAGACAAGGGAGCAATTTAGAAGAAAATTAATACAAGGTACAGGAGACAGTGTTAAGAATAACTTGAGTATAGTGTTCTAGAGAGATAAGAGATGCTATTGTGCTCCATAAACTAGAATAGCATGCTATTAAGAAGAAATGTTGAGAAAACAGAAAAAAGTTAGTGGAAATTAAAAATGTGAGAACAGAATAAAAATGAAAGGTTGGGAAGTTGAAAAGTTCTCAGAAAGTAGAACAGAAAGACCAAGAGATGGGGATATAAAAGAGGAAAGATAGCACTGGAGGGAAAATCTAATAGGCAGACCTCCGATAACAGAGATGCTGAGAAGAGCACAGAAAGAACACAATCAGAAGAGAAGTAAAGAAAACTCTGAAGGGTGGAGTTTCCAGATTGAAAGTCTGGTGGGTGTCCAGTTTAAGAATTGTGTATCACCATGAAATTTTACACCAGGAGTGAATTAAAATCTTCTGAACTACCAGAGAGAAAAAAATTCTGTTACCAGAGTGGCTCCAGACTATCCAAGAAAAACACTGGAGGGTGATGGAGTGGCCTTCAACATTTTGAGCGGAAATCACTTCGTCTTAAAATGCTGTATTCTGCTGAAGTTCAGGCAAATGCATAGGTGAAATGAGGATATTTTCAAAGCTGAGCAAGTGAAGGAATTTGCCTCCCATGTTCCTTGTTTCAGGGAGATGGTGGGCAGGTGCTTTGTTGCCGAGAAGAGGGAAGAAGGTTGGGGAGAGAAGGGAATGGCTCTTCTGAAGTGTGCACTGCGTCCACGGAATGTAGAAGCGGCACTCCCAGGAAGATGTCTGTAAGGAAACAAAACTGTGCAAAATACCACGAGAAGAATTTGAGTCTTATGGGAGTTTTCAGGATACATAAAGGAAAGATATGTTGCAAATTAAGTGAATGAAAAATGAGGCAAAGGCGGAAGAAAAAGAGAACAAAAATCTTTCCAACAGTGTGTTTAGAGAAAACTCTAAACCCCCCACGTGCCTTTATTAAATCTCAGCACACAGTTACACACTTATTCCTCACCACAACCCCATGAAATGGGTGTGAGTGTTTAGGAAGGATATAGGTCCTCCAAATGATATGAGAGAAATATTATAATTCTTAACATGCTAGATATCCAATATGCCAAGTTTGTGTTCTCCAAATCAAAGAATTTTTCAGAACAAAGGAGATTAAGGTTAGAAAATATTTATTGAGGGAAAGATGACTTTTGTCTGAGAGAGACGGGAGGGGACCCAGAGTGGGTTGCCCACAAACCCACTTCTCAAAGGAAGTTTTATAGAGTACAATCATGTGGTGGGTGCAGAATCACAAGGTGGGACAAAACTATGGGTAACCAATAAGATTACAAATATATTCACTTAGGTAATAGTGATCCCATGGGGAAGCAGGTCACAGAGTAAGTGTACGTAGAAAGAACAGGGATATTTCCTAGAAGGGATGGGTCACGAGGTCTTGGTCTCTGTGGTGGACTGACAACTAGTGGTCAACTTGAAACATCCAGCTGAACTGAATCATCGTGGTGCTGGGTATGGAAGGCTCACCTGAGGATTGTTACCAACAATATAAAAAGGAGAACTGGAGGAGAAGACAGTGTGCTGTTCATTCTCCTGGAGAAACTTGTCACACTAGCTTTCCTGATATGAACTTGACTGTTCTCACTATTGGAAGAGCTTGGTACATCGCTATCATTGAAGATGGCTGCGGTTCTCTTTGGGGGAGCTCTGGTCCTTCCCTTGAGCATCACTTGCTGGCTCTAGTGCAGATCCCTCAGCCTGCTGGCACAGACCCTTCATCTGGCTGGCACAGATATTCCAGCTTCCACCACTGACCTTTGGGCCTTCCCAGTGCAGATCCTTAATACAGACTTGCATGAGACACTCTTGTGGGCTCTAGAACTCCAGGTGGACTTGTGCAGGACATCGCCCTGGGATCCAGGCCCTCAGCTGGGTTCTTTGATCTTTAGTGGGTACTCTTTTGCATTTGACTCTTTGGGTAGATAATATAAAACAGTCTTATAGATTGTGTCCTGTATAAAATTGTTTCCCTTATAAATTCTGACTACAATAGTCCCCTACACAGGTGATTGATGCCTATTTAGAATATTGATCACTTCTGTTTATCCCTTGGGGAAGTATGTAGGTACAGTTATTCCATCTTTGTCTTGAGGCCTGGTCTTCATCAAATGCATCTCCAGCCACAGTTGTAATGTGTTCTTCTGCATTGATTTCTTGAGAGCCTAGCCCTGTCTGACTGCCTATATAATATTTCTGCCTAACTTAGCTGTCTGATGTGAAGAGGGTTTTTATTTTACAAATATTGAAAATGATGTGCAAATTCACAGAACTAGTGCCTATTGGGAGGCAGAATTTGAACCATGGCTGTCTGGGTCATAACAATGTAAGTACTATATTGCTTTAATCAAAATAGTGATATTACTATATATAGGTGGGGTAGGAAGTGGTAAAAAGTAGTGCAACAGCTCAACTGTACTCCTTGAAAGTAGGAAATAATAGACAATGTCCCAAGGAAACAAGAAATAGCAATAAAGGGCTTAATATAAAGGAGTCAGGCATGGTGGCATACACCTGAAATGCCAGTAGTCTGGGAGGTTGAGACAGGAGGATTGCAAGTTTGAGCCTAGCCTGGGCAAATTAATAAGACTCTGTTTCTAAATAAAAAAGTAAAACAGCCCTGGGAGTGTAAGTCATTGTGAAGGTCCTGGGTTCAATCTCCAGTAATACACACACACACACACACACACACATACACACAGGGTATGATAACAGAAAATAGCTAAAAATGATTGAGAGAGGTTACTTGTAGGAAATAGGATGAGGAAGGTGAAAGGTGGGGTCATGCTGTCTTTTCAGCTTTATAGTGCTATTTGACTTTTCAAAGCAACACACATGCATATATATCAGTTTACTTTTAAAAAACTAGACAAGTAGAGGTAAGAACAGTAGAGGCACCCTAGGCTTCAACACATGAAGAAGTCTGCCTCTCCACAGCCTGTTCTGCTCCCTTTTACATTCATGCATGAAGCCACTGGGCTTAGCCTATGGGAAGGGTTGTTCTAGAATGGTTTATTTTTTGCCAAAGATAAGGCCCAAATTATAATGAGCTGGTTTGAACTACTGCTTTGCTAGTTATGGATTATTTCAATTGAAGCAGAGTCTCTTTTTTGGCTTGGGTTTGTCGGTTTGATTAGAGAGTCTCAGAGTCAGAGTCAGGCCAGTTGCTGTTTTCGGGTTGTGTCTGGCTGTGAGCTCATGAGTGGAGGACAGTAGGCTTCTATTTTTCTTATGAGTCATGAATCTGGCCTTCTACAATTTTTTTTTTTTTTTTTTGGTTTGTTTGTTCTTTATCTACTGAAAGAAAATTCAGTACTAATCAATATAGGAACCCAGCACATCGACTTTTCTTTTGCTCTTTTGGAAGCTGAGAGAGGAGCTAGTCACATCTGAGAAAATACATATTTCAATTCTTACATGATGCACAGGGCAAATGAACTGTGCTTTGCAGATCTGGCCATTGGTGGGGGCGCTGGGAGGGCCAGGAGGGGTCCCATGTTTAGCTCTTTTCTGTTATCATTACAACTGTGGCAGTGAGTGTGCTGTCTTGCATGTTTTAGTTATGGGGGGACCCTGGGAGAGACCCCGATTTCAAAAGGCTCTTTTAAATTTGTATCACCTTCTGGCAGGGGCAGTGAGCTCCTGCATTAATCATATAAAGAAAGCTTTGCTTCTCGAACAAATATCTGCTTATCAAAAAGACCATTATTTGAAAATAACAAGCACCAGGAAACATAGACTCCCACGGCCTTTCTGTTCCCGTCTGCACTCCTGGAAGTGGACCCTGTGCCCCCAGTTTGGCTGTGGCAGCACCAGCTAGGTCCATGTGGAGGTGGAAGAGGCGCCCTGGCCGGTGGAGTCGGGTAGAGGGCGGCTGAAGCACAACACTCTGCTCTCCTCTTCCTGCTCTGGGACCTCCCAGCAAAGGTCTAGGTCATGGGATCGGGCCACCTGCTGTCCCCAGGTGAAGGGGCCAGTGGCATGTGGAGCTGGAAGCCCCAGCCCTGCCCAGCCTGCACGCCTTAATCCTTGCCTGGTTCTGCCAGCTGGGCTCTTCAGTGATGTGTGGCAAATGGTGCCCCATCTTTTTACTTCTTACGTTGAAAAAGGAATCACATTTACACGCCAGCATAGTGCCGGCCTGAAGGTGTGCAGGGCACATTTTAGGGGACAAGAACCGGTCACAGGAGTTGTGGGGCTTGGCTCAGATGAGGGGTGGTGGCATCACAAGGCACCCTGTTTCCACCTGTGTGACAGCAACAACATTAAGGAGCAATTTTCTGTATGAAAGGGGCTCTGTTGAGATGGAGAAAACCGAAGGACTCATTAGGTTTAACCTCAAAAGTAATGTGCTAATGTGTTTGGATCCTGAGCAGATCTAGTTGGTCGTGTTGTGTTCCTGTAATTTATCGACACTGGCCAGTGGTTCATTTTCTAGCCTTATTGAAAGCATGAATGTTTTGTCCTGTCTTCCCCTTGACCTTCCTCTCCCTCCTGTTCTTGTTGTCTTCCTCCTCTTCCTTCTTCCTCACCTTCTTCTCCTCAGCCCTGTCCGCATCGGACAGTGAGAGGAGAGGCACCCGGAGAGCCGCCCGGAGAAGGGCTCACAAAGAGCGAATTACTGCTTGTTTTCCAGGGAGTGCTTCTCCACCTTGAGGAGCTTATGTAAGATAGGAGGGACCTTCCCAAGCTTTACATGCAGAGAATGAGAGAGGTGCAAACTGAGTACTTCAGTACCACATTCTGGGGGAAACAGTCAAATGAAAGATTTCTTCCATACCTTGCCTAGCATTGAAACTTGTCCCGTCTCAAACCCTCGGGCTCTTCCTTGCCCTTGGAAGCTTTACCTTCTGGCTTAAAGAACAAACTGGAGCCACACAAGCCTGTAATCTCAGCTTCTTGGGAGGCTGAGGCAGGAGTATTTTGAGTTCGAGGTCAGCCTGGGCAGTTTAGTGAGGCCGTCTCCAAATGAGAAAATAAAAGCTGGTAGAGCTCCCCTGGCTGTGACCCTTGGAATCAGCCCCCTCCAGAAAGAGTGACGTGGAGGCCCTGGCCCGGATGGCTTCCTCGTAGCACGCCACAGTGTATAAGTAGAGAGCCGTCAGTCAGGCACAATGCACGCCGGTCTCAGTGTCGCTTCCAGTGGCATTTTTGGTGGGGCCCAGGCCCTCGATGGCTGTCCATGGAGTGTTCACAAGGCGTAGTGCCCCAGACCCGTGCTTGTGTCCGAGGTCCCGGGTGGCAGCAGCCCTGTGGCTCTTCTTGATGAGTGGAGCTTGCTACGCCTTCCCCCTCCCGACCCTTGAACGCGGTGAGCCTGGGTCCCCTGAAGTTCATGACCACCGCCAGGAGCAGAGCTGTGGTGCCTTGAGAGCCAGCTCTGATGTCCCCCGCCCCCTGCAAGGAGGCGCTGTGGTGCCGGCCATTGTTTCGGGCTGATTCTGCAGGCCAGCGTGGGGATCAATGCTCGTAGAGAGCTGTCAAGATGAACCTGCTCTTAGGCCGCGGAGGCCGGTCGGCGGCCGTGGTTTAAATAAAGGCATTTGCCTGGGCTTGTACAGAAGAGCAGGCTCTTAAGTGAGAAGTCAGACAGCACATGCGGCTGGCTGCCGACAGCACACCGTGCCAGTAACCTTTCAGGGAATCACGGGAGTGAGATGAATTATGTCTCCTGGGAGGGCTTCTTTTTTCCAGAGGAGGGTGGCAGCGGGGATCTGTTTTTATTAAAAAGGCTTGAGGAGTGCGGCAAAGTGGCTATGTGTTTGCAGTCAGATCTTTCTTATTATTTGACAAGGTATGAATAATCGGTGGCAGAAAAAACGGTGGTTCTCCCTCATTGTGGTGTCACTTTGTGGATGTACTTTGTAACATTTGGGCAAGCTTGCCATTACCTTTGTGTCTGAATTTCTTCCTTCCTTATTTCGCCTCCTAATGTGATGGGATTCCCTTAAATGTTGGCAGATTGCTCTGTATCTTCAAATATGCAGAGAGAAAGTAATCCAATTTATTAATTATTCACTGCAGTTAATACTCGCCGAAAGCTGTCAAGGGATGGGCCGGAGGAGGTGCGCGAGGTGTGGGCTGGGAACTGGCAGCAGTGCTGTGTGGGGAGGGCTCTTGGCTGCTGCGCCCGTGGTTTTAATCAAACGTGCGCCTAATGATGAGAGTGCTCTGGGTGGCAGAGCTGCTTCTCTTTCCCCTTTTCAGAGAGCAAGGGCGACGCGACTGGGATTCACTTCCAAAAGAGTGGGTTCCGTGTGCCAGGACAGAGGTGCTGTTTTGGGAGAGGAAGGCAGTTCCATCCCCTTTTCTGCTTCTGACTCTGCTGGGGACCAGCGAGGCATCCGAAAGAAGACAGCACCTCGGGACGCTGACGGTTCTCCTATCACACTGGAGAAGCATGGCAGTGTGCAGTGTCCCCTTCCGCCCTGCGCCCTTCCCCAGGATGCTACGTTGGGTTAAAAAGGGACAAACGGAGGGGCATCCGTGGCTTTGCAGTCCGGCCTAAGCTGGTACTCGACGCTGGCTGCTCACTGCAGCTCGCTCAGGCAGAAGAAGGAGGGTTCATGAAAAATTCACAACAAACGACTCTAAGTGCAGGGACTGAAAGGCGCCGGCTCCGGGGGGCGCTGGCAGGAAGAGACTGGAAACGGAGCTGCGGTTCCGTCCGCAGGGCTCGTCTGGTCCGTCGTCTTTGACTCCCTCTCTCCTTGTCTCTCAGCCTGCTTCTTCCATCAGGTTCAAGTCAAGGACCCCCTGGTCTGAACAGCGACACTCACGGTCTGCAGATGCCAGGTGTCACCTGCCTTCGTTTGCCTGTGCTTCTCAGGCCTGGTTTCAACACCTGCCCTCTCGGGGGGAGGGCCCCTCAGTAGGCACACACACGAGGAAGGCAGCCTTGAAGGGATGGTGAGTGCAGAGGGGCTTCAGAGGGAAAGGGGGTCACAGAGTGACAGGGACGGAGGACATTGTACTCGAGGGAGATGCACATAGACCCGAGTGATGGGACAGGGCAGAGATCTGGGGATGGCAGCTCCAGGCAAGGGCCCTCAGGCCCGAAGGAGCAGCCAGAAGCTGCCCTGGCTGCAGCACAGGGCACTGGTGCATGAGAGGCGGGACTGAGGTCTGAGAGAGCAGAGGGAGGGAGAACTCACAGAGGGACTGGCGGTGTGGCCAGGAGTTCGGACTTTTTGTTCTAGGTGCAACAGAGAATCAGTGATTCAGAGGGTCTTAAGTTGGGGAATTCTAGGACATGATCTGTGTGTTTAAAAGCTCACTCTGGTGGCTGTGTGACAAATAGAATTTAGAAGGCAGGAGTGGAAGTGAGGGCACCGGGCAGGAGGTGGTGGTAGCCATCCCCATGAGAGATGACAGTGGCCCGTCAGGGTGAAAACAGGAGTTGGTGAGAAGTAGCCATATTGACACACTGGCGATTTTGGTGGTGAGCTGGACGTGAAGTGTTGAGATAAACTGAGGCAGGCGACTACATTTTTTCCAGAGGAACTGGCTTCATGGAGTTTTCATTTACTGATGGGGGAGGATGGCAAGAGACAGAGTGGGGGAAGAGGTGTTAAATTTATGTCTGGGTAGGGTAAGCCTGGAGATGCCTGCAAGACAGCAGTGGGCATGTCAAGCTTGGGTATCTGAACGGGAGCAGCAGAGGAGTGAAGACTGGACATGAGCTCCTTCTAGTGGGGGTCCAGTCGAGATGACTGGAGAGAGAGTTCATGTGGCAGTGGGGAGGCCTGGGTCTCCCCCTTAATTTTCTCCAGCCTTCAGTGGTGGGGAAGAGAGGAGATCCTACCCCCCCAAGGAAGGTTGAGGAGGGGTAGTCAGTGAGGTAGAAGCCAGTTCCAGGGAAAGCGAGGTCAGAGAATAGTTCAGCCATCAAGGCCCCTGCAAGCCTAGACTGTCCCTTTGGACCGAGGAGGACAGGGGCTTGAGGCTGCTCTCTTCCGAGTTTTGTGGGAATGTCCAGGTTTTATGAAAAAGGAAGGGACAGGATGGGCATCTAAAATCTGCCTGAAATGGAGCTGAAATCCTGCTGACAAACTCTTAAGGACATCACTCCCATGCCTTCTTCTAATTTATCTCAGTTTTACAGAATTTTTCTTAGTTCTATCTTACTTTTCCTTCTCAAAGGAACTTGAGGGCTATTGGTATCACTGGAATCTGCATCTCTCCCATTTTTCTGTCTTTTTCCTTTCTTAGCCCAGCCTTAAAAGCGTTGCTTTCCATGTCTGTGTCCACAGTCCAGCCTCGAGACCCCTGTCCTGTGTGGGCTGGTCTCGAACTTGCAACAGTCCTCCTGCCTCAGACTCCCAAGTGCTGGGATCACAGGCGTGCACCACCACGTCTGGCCATCAACATTTGAGTTACACACGTGAGAAAGTATCAGAGGATGTCTTTTAGAAGCCTCTTAGAAGCCACAGGATTACCTGGTGTTAGTTCTCTGTATTCTCCTTGCTGTGAGAGGGTGTTTCTTCTCCGCAGAGTCATTATGAGCTTCTCTTTCTCACATATAACCTGTAGGTAATAGAGTTGCCCTTTCTCTCTCTGATGATTGTGTTTAATGTCTTCGAAATGCTACATGCCAAAAGCTGCGTGGGTGCAAAATTCTTACTCCGTGTCTGTGTTCTCATTATTTCAGTTTCACTATCAGGGAGGATGGCTGCACCCAGAGAGGGCAGTGGTCAGCTCCTTCCTGCAGGGAATGTTCTCTTGGGAGAGCAGCGTAGAAAAATGAGCCATTTCAAAAACTGAGAAAAGGAAGGGGCCAAATATTTTTTAATAGACACAGCTTCTTCTTTCCCTATTCCTTTTTGTATAAGAATATGTGTAATCTTGGCTCATGGTTTTAGAGTGTCTAGTCCATGGTCTGTGGCTACTTTAGGCCTGTGGAGAGGTGGGAGCATCATGGTGGAAGGTCATGGCACAGGACACTGGCTCATTTTGCAGTGTCAGAAAGCAGAGAGAGAAACAGCCAGAGAGCAAGCATCTGGAACCAGAAGTAGTCCCTAAGGTCACCCCAGGAGTCACTCCTTTCAGCCAGGTCTCACCGCTGGTTCCCATCACTCCCAACAATGCTACCCAAGTATCTACTTAGCAGTGGATAAACCCACTTGGTGAATTTAGAGCCTTGATGATTCAACCACTTCCCAAAAGCCCATTAACTGGCAACCAAGTCTCTAGCTCATGAGTTTGGAGGGCATTTGAAACCTAAACCATACTATGGGGCAAAAAAGAAATTTTTTTTGTACTGTAATCCTGCCGCTTGGTGTGATTTATTTTTTTAAATTGCCTTTAATTTTAAAGAGTAAAAATAAAACAAAATTTCAAAACAAGGTAATAGGAGGATAACAATGGTTAATACATTGTGTATTGTTACCTTTAAATTAGTTACTCAGAGTACAAGGTAGAGACATTTAATTGTCCAGACAATATTAACACAAACCTTCCTTTTGAATGAACTAAGAGAAATTAGTAGTATAAGCATCTTAACTGTCTTATATATATTTTTTTCTTTCCCCTTCCTTCTTTTCTCCTTTCCCCCATCCCAGTTCTCTTTCCTTTTGAACAGTTTCTTTTCATTTTATAATATCTATTATACATTTTGGATCTTATTTACTCTTTCAGTTTCTCACACTGGGGAGACAATACAATGTTTGCAAATGTGCATCAAATTTATTTCACTTGTGAATATGGTCTTGAGTTGCATCCATTTACCCACAAAAGTCTCCAGTTTATCCTTCTTTATGGCCGAGTAGTACTCCATTGTATACAAAGACCACATCTTTTTAACCTGTTCCTTGGTTGATGGGCATTTGGGTTATTTCTAAGATCTAGCTGTTACAAATTGTGATGCTATAAACATGGGTGCAGTTCACCTTTGGGAGCCTGCCACACACTGCAAACAGTGTCTCTACCTGCTATTGATACTTCAGGCACCAATGGATCTGCTGGATCATGTGGCCCCAGTGGGAAGCAGCCTGCACTGCAGCGTGGGCCTGTTGCAGAACCTTTTCCTATTCTGGGTCCCACTCAAAACTAGCAGCTTTCCGAGTCATTTTGTCAATCTTTTAAACTTCTGAAGTTGACACAATATATCAACCATAACAACCTTCCAGCAGACTTGATGTTTCTGTCTTAATATTTAGAACTCTGATCCATTTTGAAATTAGTTTAGTGCGTGGTGAAAGATATGGGTCCGATTTTAATCTTTGGCATGTGCAGAGCCAACTTTTCTGGCACCATTTATTGAAGAGGCTGTCTTCCTTCCAATGAATGTCTTTGGCACCTTTGTCAAAGATAAGATGGTTGAGTATGTCTGGAGTTGTTTCTGAATCTTCTAATGTAAGTTCTTTTAAATAATCTATATCTGTAGATACATTTCTTTTTCCTTATCAACTAAAAAGGGCCAACTGCTGAGTTTTCTCACGTATCATAACCCAGTTTTACAAAAGAGTGATTTTAAAATAAGTATAACAGTACTTTGAAATACTCTATTATTAGATATTTGAGTTATCTTAGTGTCTTTGTATTACAAAGAAGGTCATGGTAAACATCTTTTATCCATTTCTTTCTGTACATTTTCCATTATGCACATAGTAAGTGCCTAGGGTAAATTCCTAGAAGCTTGGAGTCACAAGATGTGAGAGATGTGAAGAATTTTGTACATATAGATAAGTTGTTCTCCAGAAACTCTATATGAATTCACACTTCTGAAAGAAATGTGTGGGAGCATTTTCCTAAACCTTTGCCAGAAACATGTACCATCCTTTCGGAGAATCTGTGGCCTGGCATCCCATGGTTTTCACACTCATTTCTTGGATGGTTTTAATGCTGAACCTTCCTCTTGTGTGCATTTTGGCTGTGTTTAGCTTCTGTAAATTGTCCATTCAAGGACAAGAGTTTTTAATTAGATAGTTTTTAATGAAGGCAATACATTTCCTCAAGTACATAGGGCCCGTTAAAGTGCTGCATCACAGTGATGATTTCACTTGGTTCCCCTGTCGCTTTTTGGCTGGCTTTTCCTTTTCTTCTCCCCAGATAGAAGCGTCCCCAAAAGCTTCCTTTGGCCTCTATTATTTCTTAATCCATTAGGCTGAGTCATATGAAACTGTCAGTTTTAGAAGGTTGAAAAATGATTGACTATCCGAAACTTCCTGTGGTCAGACCTAATCTGTCTCCCGTGGCGGTCTGATTTAATTCTCTTCTCTTCTTTGATCCAAACCCTTTCCCTCTTCCTAGGGTCATTTTAAATGCAATGCTTTTACTGATTTCCACCCTTCCACACCCATCATGGCTACCCCAGAAATTCTACTGTTCCAAGAGCCCTTTGTGCATAAATCTTTCCTGTCACTTCCTAGCATCTTGTCACTTCTGTGTTTTTTTTTTAACATTGAGGTATCTAGTAATATGCGAAGCTCATAACTGTACAAACTGATGTATTTTGACATATATATGTGAAAAAATATATAAAATATTTATATATTTATATTTATATATTTATATATGCAAAATAGATATTATATATATATATATATACACACACACACACACATAAGTGGCAACAGCCACTTAGATCAAGATACAGAACATTCCTGTCACCCTCAAATTCCCTCACGTTCGTTACTTGTGAATAACTGCAGTCAATGTCCAAAAGTAATGACTGTTTTGGTCTACCACCATAGACTTTGCTTTACATCTTGGAACTTCAAGTACACAGCATCATATAATAATATGATCTTTTTTGTGTGTGTATGTTTTTTTTCTTTTTGAGATAGAGTTTTGTTATGCAGTTTAGGCTGGCCTTGAGCTCACTTTATAGCCCAGGCTGGTTTCAAAATCACAACAATCCTCTTGCCTCAGCTTCTCAAGTGCTGGGATTATGGGCGTGCGCCACCATGCTCTGCTCAATATGTTCTCTTTTGTCAGGCTGTTCTTTTCAACGTTGTGTTTTTGAGCATCCGCTATGCTGTTGTGTCAACAGGGTGTTCTTTTTGATTGCTGTGTGAATCTGACAATTTGTATATTTCCTGTGGATTGATATGTAGGTTGGTTATAAAGATATTATAAACATTCTTGCACCAAACCATTGTTCTCTTGGACATAGACCTAGGAATAAGTTGCTGGCTTATAGAGTTGGCATATGTTTAACATTAAAAGAAACCACCAAATGGTTTCTAAAGATGTTGTTCTATCTTACACTGTCATCAGAAATATACGAGAGTTGATCTACATTCTTACAATCATTTAATGGTATATATGTCTTCTGCATTTTATTATATGAGTAGTGGTGTCTCATTGTGACTTTCATGAGATATATTGTTTTAACTCCATAGTTATTGTCTATGTGGCTATCTTATAAAGTGCCCATTCAAGTCTTTTTAATGTGCATTGTCTTTTGTGTGTGTGTGTGTGTGCATTGTCTTGTTTACCATACTTTTATAGGAAGTCTGAAAGTCTGAATTCTGTTTTTCTTTTTCAAAATTGTCTTGGTAATTTTAGATCCTTTTTCTTGGTGAAAGATATGGGTCCAATATAAATTTTGGACTCATTTCCATATAAATTTTAGAATAAACTTGTCAGTTTCTTAAAAAACAATCCAGCCTGTGCTTGCTGGGATTTTGACTGTAACTTTGTTGAATGTGTGGTTCAGGATGGGAAAATCTCTGTCTTCATAATTCATGTGCATCGCATGTCCCATTTTCAGTGTAGAGGTCTTGCACATTTTTCATTAAATGTATCCTACATATTTGATTGTTATACCATTGTGCATTGTACTGTTTTGAAATTCCATTTTTGTTGTTGATTGCTAGCACATAGATAGATATCATATTTTGGCATTTTAATTCTGTATCCTGTTTTCCTCCTTAATTCACATAGTAGACCTTGTGGTTGTTTATAGGTTCCTTTGGGTTTGCTAGATATACCATTTTGTTTTTTTTTTGAGACAGGGTCTTGCTATGCAGTTCAGGCTGGCCTTGAGTTCACTTTGTAGCCCAGGCTGGCCCTGAGTTCACAACTATCCTCCTGCCTCAGCCTCCTGAGTGCTGGGATTACAGGCCTGTGCCACCGCATCCAGCTAGATATACAATTATGTCACCTGCTAGTAAGGAAATTTTGTTTCTGCTTTCCAATATTAATACTTTTTATATTATTTCACCATATTGCATAACTTCTGTACATTTCTTTTCTTCCCTTTAGACTGAAGGAAAATCTTTGAGGCAAAGTCCTAGCATGATTCTTTAAGTGTAGAAAATGTAGGAGAATTTTGATTGACGCTGTAAATGATGGCAGGGAAAAAAATGAACTTAAATTGTATTGTACTGTTCTGGATGATCATGAACTACCATCAAGAAAAAGGATGCTGGTGAAAATCATGATTTTGTGAGTTGGTGTATCTTAACTTGCAAAGGTTGTTGTGGGTGCATTGATATCTCTCCCACATCATTCTGTATGGCTTGTGCTTCCTGCTTCCTGGATCCCATACTAATACTTTTTGAGTGTTCTATATGTTCATCCTTAAGACTCTTGCAAGGCATTTTGAGACTTCGAAAATAGCAGTGCCTGCATTTGCCTGGACAGCGCGGAGCAGATGGAGGCTGGACTTCATTGCCATTGGTCCCAATTCCCTAAGCTTCTGTTAGTGTAGAAAAATTTTCATCTTCAACATTGCTGGAGTGAATCCTGGGAAATTTTCCGATTTCAGCCTTTCAGTTGTAACAAGCAATGGTATTTTTAGCCTTCTATTATGCACTTGGACTCTGAGTAAAATTGTATTAAGGAGTGGAAGGGTTCAGTGAGCAGGTGGTGGTCTTTTCCCAGTGAACAGGGGGTGCTCTCGTCATTCTGAGGACCTGTGGGGCTCAGGTGACAACCTCTGAGCCACAAATGACACCCAGGCCTGAAGGGAAGAAGGTCACTGGACCTCATGCCCACTCTGGCTTTGGTTGGAGGAGCAATTCTTCAACAGGTTCATTGTCCCTAGACTGGGACACGCATGGTGGGCTTGTTTCTAAAGAAGTCATTCCAATGCTTCTTTGCGAGCTTGGGCAGTGGGGTTGGGAAGTATTTAAGGCAATTTTGATTCCTAGGCCACAGGGACTGTTCTCTGGTCTTTCCTCCTTGTTGACATTTTTTCTATTGAGTTAGGATAGAAATGCTAGCATATGAACGATTATGTTTTCACTGTTGAATGAATATGGATCACGAAAAAATGACAGTGATGATGAGGAAACAACAGAAAGGACAGAAATCAAAGAATGAAAACCTTTGTAAATTTAGATTAATTAATATAAATGTAGACTATTACCTTTACCTTTGTAATTTCCATATACATGTTAAACACACATATGGACAGTAAAAGTGTATTCTGTTTTTGTTTGGATTTTTGTGATTATTACTAATGGGTAGTTTCTCTTTGCCCCAAGCATTTTGCCACAAGCACCTGAATTCCTGTGACCCAGAAATAATTAGTGTCAGTAACCATTTGTTATGGAATAATTACAATTCTTTTCCCAGACTTTAGGAAAGATATTACATATGCTCTTTGGAAACCTGCTTTGTCACGTCAGAATTTATGAGATGACTGTTTTTGTGTCAAGAATCATAGAACTACATTATTTTAATAGTTACTTAGGGTGTGTGTGAAATAATTTAACCAGTTCTTCATTGATGGATTTTTTGGTATGGTTTTATTTTGATTTTTAATATTATAAATGACATCATAATGAATATCTTTGTATATAAGCCTTGTTTTTTTTTTTGTCTTTTTGAGACAAGGTCTCGATATGCAGTTCAGGCTGGTCTTGAATTCATTTTGTAGCCCCGGCTGGCCTCAAACTCACAAGATCCTCCTGCCTCAGCCTCCCCAGTGCTGGGATTATAGGCATGTGCCACCATACCCATTTGTGTATATAAGTCTTGAACATTTATCTTATTACCTTTGAGAATAGTTCATTGGAGTGGATTTTTGGGACTCAAACTATATCTCTTTTTAAAAAATTTATATGGCCAAAGTTTCCTGCAGAAAATCTGAATTAGTTTATATGCTCATCAACATCAAACTGAAAGTATTTATCTACTTGTACCATTGCGAACACAATTTGTTGTGAGTCATTAAAAGATTAAAAAAATATTTTACTTGTCAAATGACAATTTTATGTATTTGTGGGGTGTTATGTGATGTTTTGGTCTATATTTACATTGTGGAATGATTAACTTCTTTTTTTTTTTTTTTTTTTGCGGTACTGGGGATCGAACTCAGGACCCTGTGCTTGCTAGGCAAGCGCTTATTCCACTGAGCTATATCCCCAGCCCTACATTGTGGAATGATTAAACCAAGTTCATGTAGTGTTTCACATACATGTTATCCTTTTTTTGTGGTGAGAACACTTAAAAATCTCTTTTATTTTATATTATTTTTTATTTTTTGTCCTTTTGAGACAAGGCCTCATTATGCAGTTCATGCTGGGCTTGAGCTCACTTTGTAGTTCAGGCTGGTCTCGAATGTGTGGAGATCCTCCTGCCTCAGCTTCCCAAGTGCTGGGGATTACAGGCTTGTGCCACCATGTCCGGCTAAAAACCTCTTTTAGCAGTTTTGAAGTATACACTAACTGTTGTCCCTATGTCATGTGAGAGATTTCCACACCTGCTGTTGAGCTGCAACTTCGGACTCTAGAACAATGTCTCATCATTGTCCTTCCTCAGCCTCTTCAGCCACCATTAGACTCTAGGCTTTTCTGAGTTTGACTTTCAGATTCTACATGTAAGTAAGATCGTTCAATATTTGTCTATTTATTCCTGGCTTAGCAGAATGTCCACCAGGTTCATCTGTTGTCACAAACAACAAAATCCCTCCTCTTTTAAGGATTTGTGGTTTTCCCTTGAGCCTATGCACTGTGTTTCTTTCTGTGTTCATCTGGTGATAAGGGTACTTCAGTGGATTCTCCAGACCGGGCTGTTGTGGATATTGGTGCAGTGCACTTGGGGGGACAGGTGCTCCTCCAACATGCCGATGTCAGTTCCTCTGGATGTGCGCCCAGGAGTGGAATTTGCTGGATGAGATGATGATTCTGTTTTTTAATTTTTTGAGGTGCTGCTTTTCCCACAATGGCTGTATTAAATCCCCACCAAGAGTGTATAAGGGCTCCCTGTTCTCTACCTCTTCGCCAGCACCTTTTATCTTTCATCTTTTTATTCTGCTAACAAGGGTGGAGCGACATGTCACTGTGTATTTAAATTGCATTTCTCTGATGATTGAGGTTGAACTTTTTCTATACCTATTGGCCCTTTGTGTGTCTTCCGAGAAATGTCTATTCAGGTTCCTTACCCAGTTTCTAATTGGTTCATTTATTTTTCTTGCTACTGAATTGAGTTCCTTCTATATTTAGGTTGCAGCCCCTTATCAGATGTATGGTTTGAAAGTGTTTCCCCCCAATCTGTGGGCTGTCTCCGCACTCTGTTATTGCTTCCTTTGTCATGCAGCCTTTTGGTTTGATGCAATCCCATCTGTTTGTTTTTGCTTTTGTTGCTTGTGCTTTTGGTGTCATATCCAGGAAATCACTTCCCAGATCATGTCATTCATGGTTTATTGTGAATGTCTACTTGCCTATAGTTTTGAATTTTTCTATATTTATATCTTCAGAAAAATTATAAGCTAAATTAGTCAGGATTCAGTCAGGAAACCTGAGACCACAACTCCCTAGTAGTGGAGATTTCCTACAAAGGATTGGTTTCATGGGTGTTGTAAATCTGAACGAGCAAAAGAGAAACACCGGCATTGCTTGCGGCTGATAGCAGGAGGAAGCACCGCCTTTCCTGGATGGGGTGAGGATACATTTCAACTGCTAACCCCACAGACTTCTTTTAAACAGTCCTCTCAGCCCTATAATACTATGTTAACTTTTGCGTCCCTCCGGTTCTGAGTTCAAAGACGACACTTAATAACTGTTAAATAAATGCTGCAGTAAATGATGCACAGCCATATTTAGGTTGACATTTGTATTTCTAATGTCAGGTGCTCTTACAACTTTGCCAACAGCCAAATACCAAAAACACGTTAAGTGTCCTGATGATTACAAAACCTTATCCTTAAATTTAACACAAAAATGTAAGCCTAACTTATTTCATGTTTGTGATAGCTCATCCTAAACTTTTTTATGGTTGGAAAAATCACTTTTCCAGTAAAAATGAGACTCTGTAACTCAGGTGAACTGAGGTAATTGCCTCAAGTAGTCACTGGCTATGTGGTCAACAATTTAAGACCATAATGCAGTTATTAGTTAGACTTGCGTCTTTGGCACAGAATCTTTCTTTAGGCGAGATCGGGCGCGTTCAGGGTGGTATGGCCGTAGACCAGAATCTGTCTTTAGGGCTTCTTCAACGGACCCTGGGAAATGTGATGTGCATGCTCTGAACATTTGCTGGCTTCCCTGGAAACCACAGGATGGATACGGTAGATGAGTTGCCAGGAGATTTTCCCTAACATCTAAGATCTCGAACAAGCTGCTTCCCTACTTTGCTAAGTGTGCTATGTTTATAAGTAAGGAGCTGAGTGATATGGGAAATATATGGAAATGGATAGAGAACCAGATAGTTATCAGACATTGTGATTAGCTGGGGGTCCCCATACCCTAGCACTGATCTGTGTGCATGCGTAACATGCACAAAGTACCTGTCAAGTGAGGGGACAAGTGCATGGGATGATGGGATGATGTGGGGTGTTGAGGGATTATGGGTTGATCTGGTAAAGATTCAAGAGGTAAACTTTATTAGTAATGGGGGGCTGTCTCAGTTACTTTTCTCTCATTTCTGGTACAAAATACCCAATGCCCAAAATTAAGGAAGGAAAGGCTCATTTAGCTCACAGTCTGTGGAGGTTCCGGTCCACGCTTGGCTGGCTCCAAGGCAGGGTGGCAGATGGCACAGGGCAACCATTCACGGTGGCAGAAAACAGCAAAAGCAACAAGAGCAAAAAGGAAGGAGCGCAGCGGGCAGCCTCCCTCCCTCCCTCCCTTACATTGTACGCAAACTGCCCACCCCAGGGCGGGTGCAGCACTCACACCCATAATCCCAACACTGGATCATGGATCAATCATAAACTCTAGAAGTCTGCCCCATGACTGCATGAGGCTTTGGGAGGACATCCGCACACAGACCATAACAGGTGCCAAGCATGGGCTCCTGATACCATAGGGGGCAGGCTGACCTGAGACTGAGGGTGAGGGAGGAAAGTGTGCTACAGAGCATGAGTGACAGTAAGGCTGAGTCCTTTGTTCTACAGTTAGTATCTTTCACGGCCCTCAAAAGTGTCAAACAAAGATCACAGAAGATGTATCCTCTCCCTCTTTGAAACTTTTTTCCTAGTAGGGAAAACAGAAACTAAATAAGTACAACAAAAACTAATTATAGTTACGTGAGGGGTGATAGAAACATGGTGAGTTTAAAGTAAAAAATTATTATAGAAAAGACACCTTGCTGGTAATCCTCTTCCAGATCCCCCACCTTGCTTCCAGCACACTGATCCCATCACCCTTGCCACTTTCTGAAATAATTCTGAGGTCCTCTTTCACCAGAGCCTTCAGTTGCACTTATGTGTCTCTTCTGATATCCTGAATCAATTTCAGATGTTTACTGTTTGAAGAGCCAGAAGTCGCTTACAGGGGGCCTGATCTGGTGAATCAAGGTGAGCAAGGACAACCATAGTGCGTCTTTACAAGTCTGCCTTCCACTGGAAGGTGCACAGCGGTGGCATTCATCGGGGCTTTTTAAAAATCACACTGCATAAAGACACTTAGGAAAGAGGACTCCAGAGCTGCTTCAGAAAGTGGGAAGAATGATGGGACAAGTGTGTTCAAAGTGAGGGATAGCGTTTCAGGGGGTTATGGCACTGCGTCTTTCACCGTAACACATTTTAAAAATTAAAACCTTTACCATTGTCTAAGTTACTTCCTTGTTGCTGAGACCCAATACCTACACCTATAATTTAAAGGAGAGGCTTATTTTGGTTCACAGTTTGCACAGGTTTTAATCCCTAGTATGCTGGTTCTAAGGCAGGGCAGCATGGCAGAGGGGCATGGCAGGGGAAAACAGCAGTCCATGGGAGGGCAGGCAGGAAGCAGGGCTGAGATCAAGGGAGGCAGAGGGATACACACCATTTCAGGTCTCTCCCACAGTGACCTACCTCTTCCTGCCCGGCTTCACCTCCCAACATCCCCTGGAGCTATGAACCGATCAGTGGACTAATCTACTATCACACACCCCTGATCCAGTCACCTCCCCAAAGCCCCACCTACGAGCTCATGAGGCTTTGCATCTAGAATAAGTCATAACAACCATATTTTGATCACGTTTTAATAGGTGCTAGGAATGAGGTGTGCAGTGTGCAATGAAAATGTAGTGCAGAGACCTTGTCTGGCATGTGTTGGGAGGACAGTAAGGCAGAGATCTGATGCATGAGGAGGAGAACTGGAAGAAGGCTTGGCAGAGCATGTTGAAGCTAGAGGAGGGCAGGGAAATGTAGGCTTAGGTACATGATTTTGGACTTTGTCCTTCGAGCCCTGGGAGCCTGAGTTGAGTTGGGGCAGTTTTGGTCTCTCTAAGATAAGGTCGGTGATGGAGTCGAAGAGAAGTGCACTGATGTTAAGGGAATTTAAGAGGAAGAGTTGTTTGCATGGGGATTGATTGTTTGCAATGAGGGAATGAGTGGACACAGTAGCAAGGGTGACACCAGGTTTCTTGGTGGGCAGGGAGTCACTAACAAAGACCGGAAACACTGAAGGGCATGCAGGCTTGGTTGAGGGGATGGTGGTGGCCTCGGTTTGGGACATAGTAAATATGTGTTCCTTTGAGACATTGAAATGCAGGGGTTGATTACACATCTGCATATATAGGTTTGGTGCTCAGAATTGGGATCTGGCTAGACTATGGAGTTAAGATGCTATGGCTTAAGTGTGTTTCCCTAAAAGTCCATGTGTTAGAAATTTAATCTCTAAATCCATATGTGAATGGTATTTGAAGGTAGAGTCTTTGAGATGGATTAAAATTAGATGGGATTATGATGGTGGCCCCATGTGATGACATTGGTGGCTTTAGACAAAGACAAAGAGACCAGAGCTTGTGCGCTGCTGCCCTGCTGTGGCAGGTAAGGGAGCCTTCGCTGGAAGCTGGTGCCGCACCCTCAGGTGCTCCAGCCGCTGGAACGAGTGACAGGGTTGATGCAAGGACCCACAGTGAGCCTCTGTTCTGTATAAATGGCACGTTCTCAGGTGTTTCGTTACAGACTAAGACATTACATCTTTAACATAGGATAGATTCTATTTTTCATCCTCCGAGTGCACAGGAAATGACCTGTCAAGGAAACACAGATGGCAGAAAAAAGGTCTGTCTGATGAGAGTAGACAGAAAAGGACAAAAAACGGTGTTTGTTTCATACATGAGCCCTGGAGAAAAGTAATCCTGTCCTTAGAGAGATGCAACTTAATCTTGGGGCTGGTACACTTTGATGTAACTTACATGTCCCCTCTTCCTTTGGAGTGGCCACTAAAGGAAGT
The DNA here is from genome assembly GCA_004027595.1 of Dinomys branickii. Classification (NCBI taxonomy): domain Eukaryota; kingdom Metazoa; phylum Chordata; class Mammalia; order Rodentia; family Dinomyidae; genus Dinomys; species Dinomys branickii. The sequence continues at coordinate 31,763 of PVLD010014259.1, forward strand.
ACAAGGTCTTTGGCTTCTTGCCAAAGTTGGTGTCACCTCCAGTGTACTTTCTGAGAGTTTGCAGAGTCTTGGCATTGAATGTCCTTAGCCTCTCAGCCTCCCTCAGAACTGCATTCTCCTCTGACATTTTAGGACAAATGTCTGTAGTTAATTACTGTCTCTTAAAAAATTTTAACATGCTTCTTTATGTCCATTTCGTGGCTATTTTACCTGTCTAACACCAGGAACCATTCATGTTCTAGTGTCAAGTTTAGTTTTTGCTTCTTCTAAGTGTCCTATTTGACTTTTGTTGGAAGGTTTCATAAAAATAGAGTATGTAACAGAGTAGTTAGAGCACTTAGCAATTAGAGGGTGACAAGGGTTATTTCAGTATATTAGAAAGTTATTACTCACTCACCCAAGTCTTCCATCTTCTCAACCCTGCATTTCAAAAAATGCAACTCAGTATATTCTGAAAATAATGTAAGTATTATATTTATTTTATATATATTATAAATATATAAAATAAAAACACATAGAACTGTCAAATGAGCATATGCTCCATGGAAGGATGTATTTTTGTTAACCGTGCATACTGATGTATAGTAAACATGCAGACAAGCATCTGGTACATAGTGAGTGCTTAATAAATGCTATTAAAAATTGAATAGTGTGTGTCAGGAATATAGATTAAAATGTTTAAAATATACCAACATACTTACTTTGATCAGTAAATTCTCCCTTCAGTGGCACTGGCTAGCTGAACGAATTTCATTCATTTTGGATTTTTTTTTGTTTGTTGTGAGTGCGTTATTTGTTTCTGCTTTTAGGTCTTTAGGGTTGTGACTTTGTTAATATCTATTTGTTTATTCAATTAATGTAGGAGGTACACATTTCAGTCCAAAAATTCAGATGCGCAAGCAGCATCATGTTATTTCATTAGTTTATATTTGACACAGAGGTGCATCTCTTAGCATGCTAAAAATGGAATTTCAGCTGAGTTCTCTTTCCTTATTAAGGTTGCACCAGAATGGAGATAATTGGGACACAGTTGAGTGGAGGGCTGTGGACTGGGGCCAGGGCCCAGACTCCCAAGTATTCCACACACCTACTTTGCCATGTTCCTGGGACATTGTCACCTAGCAGTGATCAGAGTCTCCCCGTCCCATTGTGTTTCCCAGACCCACCTGGCGGTGGTGGCAACTGCTGAAACAACTCGCCAGCCTCTGAGTAACATAGCATGTGTGCTTAGAACAACGTGTTTATTTTCCCCTCATGGGGCACTGAAGGCAGATATTCTGGGTGGACAGGGCTTGGAGAGGCACTGACTCAGAGAGTCAGGCTGCTCCTGTCTGGTAAATCCACCACCTCCCAGGGTCTTATGATTGTTTGTTTCTTCTATTTGGAGAGAGAAAAAAATTTGCAAGGTGAATCTTTTGACCAGCCTGCAACAAACATCACTTCCTCTCACTTTATATTGGTGAGAACTGGTCATATGGCCTCCACTAGGTACAAAGGAGCTGGGAAATGTAGTCCTTTTCTCAGGAGCCACTTGCTGGCAACAGGGACTATGACTATGAGTATGACCAAGACTCTGACTGACACTGTTGTCTGATCAGCTCCGACACAGTCCTTCTTTTTGTGTTGACATCAGTTAATTTTGACCACAGACCCTTGGTTCTCTTTAAGGGCACTTAGCTGATGTCCTTGATGAACTCAGGCTTTAGGGAAAAGGTCAGGAAGGAACGCAACATCATACCGAACTTTGCAAAGCAAGATTTTCTGAGAGCAGCTATCTTGCTTACTTTCAAAATGCCACAAGGGAAAGAGAAATTTGAAGAGAAAAAATACACATTAATGTATAAATTAGTTTTCCTGCCATGTGAATCTACATCAAGCAGCTACGATGGGCTAGACATTGGAATACAGTAGGGCCCCAGGCCCCGGGAGGAAGAGGGCACTTCCACCAGCACACTGAGCGGCCGTGCAGGGCTTAGCAAGTATGAGGCTCCCGGTCGCTGTGGTCAAGGCTCCTCATCCCTGTATACAGATGCGAAGGCTCATCCTGCTCCCCTTGCCACTTTTAGCTTCAGATCTTGGTGGGTCAGGTGTGTCTGTGCACAAAGCACTGCAGGGTGGAACCAGTGGTGTAGAACCTCAGGCCAGGACACAAGAGTCAGCCCAGACATGCACAGGTGAGGAGAGGGGGCCTGGTGTTGTGAAGCCAGGACAATGGACAGTGGACAATGACGTTATTAATTAGGAAAGTGAGTGTGCAAGAACAGGCCCCAGTGTACTATGAGAGGCAAAGTTTGTGCTAGATGCAGTCAGTTTGATTTTTTATTCTCCTGCCTGTGCTCTGCTGCATTGCTCTGATCCTTGGAGCAGGGAATAATGATGTATTCGGGCTGCCTGGAAGGGGTGTTGCTCCCTTTCTGACTCCTTCGCACTCCCTCCACAGTTCAAAAGCTACTAGGGTGCTATGGGAGCAGGAGGCAGTATGACTCTTTGGAAGGTGGAGCCTTTCTGAGGTGTTCACTGTGAAGAAATGGTGTCAAGTTCATACAAGGGCAGCCTGTGTGTGTGTGTGTGTGTGTGTGTGTGTATGCATGCACGCACATGTGCACACGCATGTGTTTAGGTCAAGATAACATCGGTTAAAAGTACACAGTGGAGGATGAGAAAAAGCCACTGCTGCACTCCATGGTTGAGTAATATTTTTCCAATAACAGCAGACGTGATTCTGATGTCTTGATGTGGGCTGCCGATGCAGAAACAAGCACAGATCTAAGTAAGGCAAAAATCCAGGGTTTGCACCCTGGGTGGCATTTCTCTCCATGGGTAAGGATTGGGCCATATTTAGGGGGACCCTTTCATGGGGGTTGCCTCACATAAGCTGGTAACAATGTTACCATGTTAGTTTTTAGAATTTGAAAGGTTTCCTTCCACAGTCTGAGATTCCAGACTTCAGGAATACCTTTTAAACTGCAAATGATTCTCCATCAGCCATTTTCAGCCAACACCTCAGGTGCGTTCCTGGAAATTAGCTTGGGGCAAGGGGCCTGGTATCCCCTGGAGAGGGGCGACGCTTTGAGCAAGTGCTGGGTGACTGGAGCTACAGAAGGAAGATGTCCAGGACAAACTTCAGACCAACCAGCTTCTCCCCAGGAGTTGGGGCTGCATATAGGGATCTGTTCCTTCAACAGCCTGACTCTCTGAGTCAGTGCCTTGAAGACTTTATATAATATATATATACATAGACAGGGTCTCACTATGTAGTTTGGGCTGGCCTTGAACTCGTCTGTGTAACCCAGACTGGCCTTGAGCTCATGGTGATCTTGCCTCAGCCTCCCAAGTGCTGGGATTACAAACATGTGCCACTACACCCAGTTCCATATTTTGATTTAACATGTTTATTATGCACTGCACAGGATTTCTCCTCTCTTAATTGAAACCCTTGTAAAGAAATGCTTTTTGTGTTCTTTTAAAAACTCCATGGCAGTGGTAGTCAGGGAGGTGTCAATGTAATTCATGCTGTCCCCACGCTGTCCCTGAGTCCTGCACAGGCAGGGCTCCATCCCAAGTGTCTTCTCCTAGTGTGACCCCGTTCACAGAGCAGAGAGCAGCACAGTTCTGAAAGGAGGAATGGACAGCAGGGTGGGTTTGGTGAACTTTCTGTCACCTGTGTGGAAATCGTCACCCGTCCCCTAGCACATGAACAATGTCCGAGGGAATCAGGATGCACACAGGGGAGGGTGGCAAAGGGAAGAGACCCTCCTGAGGTCAGGGATGGTTTCCAGGGCAGCATTACCCTGCCAGTTCCAGAGCTCAAGGCTGGTGGCCTCACTTCTGATCATTTCGGTGTTTCTTGGCGTCCATGGGGAAGGAGGGTGGAGGAAAGTGAGTCCTCCTGCTACTTCTGAGCAGCCATGAGGTGGGCCGGGTGAGGCGCAAGGGTCCTGCAGATCTCCTACACACTTTCTCTCCCTGTGGGTACTGAGAGTCACACAGAACTATGAAGTTATAGGAATAATTATGAAATTATATGTAGCCATAAACTATTACAAAGGGTCATGCCACCCTGTCTGCTCAGAAGTGTGGGGTGTACAAGTGTGCTGGAGTTTTGTTTCTTTTGAAAGAGGACAATGGTGATACGATACTCAAGCCTTCACGAGGTGACTTGTGGCTCAGGGGAGTTTGAAGTGGAGTTTGAGGTAGGAAGAGAAGATGCAGGTGATGGAAGGAAAACTGAATTCCACAGGGACCGCCTCTGCCTGGGGTCCCACTCAGATGATGTGGGGGGCTCTGCTTATCTGGAAGTATTTGAAAAGGCAAGGGGAACCTCGCAGGGGTTTCAAGCCCATACTCTGGGGGAGGAGTCTGGGGCTGGGAAGCTACAGGTGACCTTCATGGGGATGTGTGTGTGCGCACGTGTGTCTGATGTGCATGTGAGGGGCAGTGGAAACACACCGGCGGATATGAGAAGACAGCCTTGCTGATTCGCATCAGGACAGGAACATGACTCTCAGATTAGCAGATTGGAATCTGTTGCCTGTGCTCATCATTTCTATTTTGAGCCGGAGGAGAACATCCCCGCAACCCTTTCCTTTCTCTCTGCACCTCCTCAGGCTGTGCAGCCCCTCTGCTTTGTAGCTGTCTGGTTCTGCCGTGCGAGGAGTCCAGGGCTGGGGTTTCAGGATTGTGCGCAGGGCTGAGAAGAGCTGTCCAGTCTGATACTTGATCCTGGGCTGGACTCCGCAGAGGCAGCCACAGGAGGCGTGAGGGCGTGAGCAGAGACGGAGACACCCTCAGAAGAGCGGAGCAGCAGAGCACAGGCGAGGTATCTCGTGAAGAGAGTTGCTCGGTGCTGGGCACATTGTGAGGGCGCTTAGCACTAACTTGGCACGCTGGCCCAAGCATTGTACGAGGACAGTTTGTGCTGCTGGGTATGTAATTTTTGTGCATCTTGAACACTAGAAATTCAGTTTAGCTGCTGTGGACAAGTAAACTACCTGCCCATCTGACACAGGCACAGATGCGTGTGTGTGTGTGTGTGTGTGTGTGTGTGTGTTTCCTCTCTCCCTTACTCCTTGTCTTCCCCCCTCCTCCTTTGGTGGCTCGAGCAGCTAGCTATGCAGGTATTTTTGGCTGTTTCCTGGGATGGAACAACTGAGAGATAAAACTTGAAAGTTGTTGAGTTGCATTTCATGAGCAATGAAAGGGAAAAGAAGATATGTAGAACTGGTTTTATTTTGATTCTTTATTTCAGAACACTAAAATCACAAAAAACTTCTTTATCCTTTGGTTTTTCTTTTATTTTATACACATGGGCCATGGTTGCTAGTTTTGCTAAGTCAGATACCCTTGTATCTATGCGTGGATCAGTGCTGGGGCTTTTGGTTCAGCTCATCCTTTACTCAGTTCCAGAGTCAAGGACAGTGAGCTGTCTTGAAAGTTTCAGTTCTCCTCTCAGCCACAGCTCACAAAAGTCTTTCTTCCTCAGAGTCACTGTGGCGCCCACCGCAGAGTACTTAGTGCCACACCAGTGGCTGCCACTGTGATCATTGCTACTGTTATTATTACTCCTAGTAAGTGCCCTGGGGGTGGGAACGGGGACTATGTTCAGAGGGCAGTCCACACACAGACCCTGGGGATCTGGAGACGAGCAGGCATTAGTCCTGGTCCTGGGCTGTCTGGGGAATGTGTTTGGTTTTGATTGCGTCCACTGTAGAAATCTCAGGAAGGGAGGGAACAGCGTTCATACAAAGAACTAGTGAGTGTAAAGTGATTTAGCGGGTTTTATTGGGATGAGGACCTCCTGTGTTTGAGGGGTGTGGCAGTCACCTGCTAGTCTCCCACAGCCCAGCTGCTCACCTGTCCAAGGGCCCAGGGTTGGGGTAGAGGGATCTGAACCTTCTTGCACATGTACTCGTGTCCCTGGGCACAGGTGGTACAACCTTGGGCGCCTCCCCTGGGTGGGGAGGTTTCTGGCCCTGGGCGGGGAGGTTCCTGGCCCTGGGCTGGTGGAGGAGGAGGAGGGGTTAACTCCAGGGCTATGGCAGCTTCACAGATGAGATCACTTCTGTTTTGGGAACCTAAAGGTAAACACAGTTACATTTGTTCATGTGGTAATTGCCTTGTTTGAGATTGTTTATGTTTAGAAACTCATGAAATATTTATCAGTGGGAACACAGAAACTGACTCTGGCTGCTTCTGTCCAAAAGGAATCTGTGGGAAGGTCTTGGGCAGGTCCTGGAATTGGAGGAAAAGCAGGGCTCATAACTGACTGGATAGAGGTCAGGTGGTTCCAAGTTCTGAGCCCCAGGGCAGATAAGGACAGTTATCTGAGGCCTCACCTGGGACTCTGATGCCCTTCCCTGGAGGCTCAGCTTCCTGGAAGAGGACTGGGGTGTCCTTAGGGGCAGCTTGCAAGGCCAGGGTTCAGTACCCAGCACTGCAAAAAAATAGAAGAAAGAAAGGACCTCCCCCCTAAACAAAACCAGTCAAATTCCTGGAAGAGCGAGCTGGCTGGGTCAGGCAGTCCATCCCCTACTGGAGGGCCCCCTGTGACTGCAGCAGCCGCGGAAGTGGGTACCCACAGGGAAGATGGCACGAAGGTGGTAGAGTCAGACACTGGCAGATGCCCGCTGCTGCCTGGCATTCCGTTGATTTCCCAGGCCTCCTGCTTTCTAGTCTTCCTGGTCATGTGTTGCAGACGGAGCTGTGGAGCATGGCTGGGGCTGTTGTGGGCATGACTGTGACTGCGAGATGCCGTGGGGTCCTGTTACTTGGGGTGTGCTCAGCATCCATGCTGTGGTCAGGAAACCGGGGTGGGGACAATGGCTGGCTGTCTTGGTCCAGAAGAACTGATGCTTCCTCTCTCCCAGGGCCTGGATCCAAGTGCCAGCAGCTTTGGTTGGTGAGCTTTGCTCTCGGCTCCCACGGAGTCACCTGTACTGTGTCCTCTGGAGGGGGCCCGTGTGGAAGCTGTCTGCAAATGTGTGGAGTGCAGGGAGCCTTAATCCCATTCACTTGAGATGAAGAAACTGAATCCCTTTTTTGTTAGTGGTTCTGGGGGCCCAGCCCAGGGCCATGCACATGATAGGCAAGTGCTCTAGCCCCAAGCCCTATCTCTGTAGCTTTATACAATTTTATATTGACATGGGAGTCTCACTGAGTTTCCTAGGTTGGTCTGGAACTTACCTCAGCCTTCTGAGTATTAGGGTTACAGGTATGTGCCAAGCAAACTATTTGTCTTTTATTGGTCACCACGTTTCAACACCTGCCTTCTGGAGGGGACACAGCCAAAACTCAGCAGTGGTCTCTGTATTTCTCAAAGCATTCTGCTGCTTCTGAGAGATTTTCAGAGAGAACTCTCATTTTAGCAAAACAGTATCATCCTGTACATGGCGCTGATGTAATTTTGGGTTTTGTTGGCTTTGTGGTTTTGTTTGAGTGTACTTTATAGATTTGTTTTTATAGGTGTGAGACTTCAAGCACAAGATATATGGGAGTGATTAAAAAATAGTGTGTTTAAATTTTAAAAATGTATTACAGTAAAAGACACATTGCTATGGATCCCCCTCAAAATCCTCCCCCTCACTTCAAACACACTTATCTTATTATTCTGTCCACTTTCTGAAGCAGCTCTGGAGTCCTCTTTCCTGAGTGTCTTTAAAGTCTGATCACAGTCAGTGCTGCTGCTGAGTGCCGGCTGACAGAAAGGCAGGCTGGTGAACACACGCACTGTGCCTCATCCTCCTTGTTCACCCTGGCTGGCACTGTGGGACTTGTGGAACTTCCCCAAAGTCAAAATAACCATGGCAGGTAGACATTTTGAACTGATTCAGAATATCCGGGTAGCTGCAACAGCACAACAAAAGAAATTCAGGAAAGAAGACTTCCAGAACTGCTTCAGGAAGTGGCAAAAAACGATGATGTGTGTTCCAAGTGAGGAGGGGCATTTTGAGGGGACTTGTAACAATGTGACTTGTATTGTAATACGGTGGTACCTCAGTTCATGAACTTAATTCATGCCAAGATTATGGATGCAACCCAATTGCAGGCATATACATATTGTTTTAAACATTCATTGTCTTTTTTATCATACCTCATAATGTCATTTTGTATTTCTATATATTTTTAGCAAATCATAATAAAAATAACTTTGGCTAACTCTGGAGGTCCTTGAATTTTTTTTTCCCTTTAAGAGAGAAGCAGCTTATTCTAGTTTTGGAAATGCTGGCTGGAGAGAGATACTTGCTTTCCTCTTAGAGGTGAACACACCTCAAATGCTAGTGCCAGACATGTAGGTCTCACCCGAGTGTGGCTGAGCCCCTCAGATGAGTTACACTCGAGCCAGCCAACAACTGTGAGAGCAAGAAATGGGTACTGATTGCTGTGCAAGAGATCACAGCATGTCCTTATGGCAAGAGCTGCCCATGTTGGTCTAGCATCCTGATTAGCTGGCTGCACACCAAGACAGGAAGGTGTGGGTTTTATTGAGCACTTACTATGTGCGAACCATTGTCAAAGGTGCTAGGGTCACAACACTGACCGAAACCAGCCCCGCCTTGGCCTTTCAGGAGTATGTGTTCTAGTGGATGTTCAGTACATTTTACTTAACTATTTATGTATTTGGGGTGTGTGTGTGTGTGTGTGTGTGTGTGTGTGAGATATTGGGGATTGAGCCTAGGACCTTCACATTGAACTGCATTGGCAGCCTTTTTAAAGGTGTTTTTTTTTTTTTTTTAGTTTTGAGACAGAGCCTTGCTAAATTACTAAGTTGCCCAGGCTGGGCTTGAGCTTGCAACCCTCCTGCCTCAGCCTCTCAGAGTAGTTGGCTTATAGACATGTGCCACCATGCCCAGCTTTGTATCTTTTTTTTAAAATTTATTTTTATCCCTTTTCAAAACTGACCCTGCCATTTTTGGAAAGTGACAAGTGTCTTGATGGGTGGCATCTTATCTATACATGGTTTGCACACTAAATATGAAAGCCAGGCAATAACTTGGTTACTGATGTTGCCACCAGTGTGACCCAAGCTGCCATTGTTAAAGCCCTTTCTTCTCTTGACTCTTGTCTAGAAATGTCTGGAAAGAATATAAAAATAGATGAGAAAAGAAGAACGTTATCGCTTTGTCTCCCAATCCCGCACTTGTTGGTTTTACTGTCTGCAAAGTTTGACTGGGTTCCATGGCTGAAAACACTCTCTGCAGGTTGGTGAAGTCTCACTGGGGAAATGACTGTGCTGCTGATATTTATACGCGCCTGAAGAGTCTGTCGGCTGTGGAGCTCCATGGCGGCTGATCTGGAATGAAAACATAGTCCTGGGAAGGGAATTTGAGTCTGACGTCGAATACATTTAAAAATATTATTCAAATGACTACAAAAGTTTGGCTTTATGAAATTAGAACTACCAGGAATCAGTAGCAAAAATTCACATTTCTGGCTTCATGAGAGCTGCATACAATCAATGCTGAAAGCCGCTGAGCCAGTTCCACGAGGGAGGGCAGGAGGCTCATGCGCCAGGCTGTGTCGTGTGGAAATGACCAAGAATGGGTCACTGAGAAGTCACTTCCCTGTGCCAGTGTGCAGTGGAAATGGGAGTTCGTGGCTCTTTATTTTAAAATTATTTATTTATTTATTTTGAGTTCTTGGCTTTGACTGTTCGGTCCCCAGTGCCAGTGGTCTGGGGGACTCCTGTGGACACGGGCCTGTGGTACATAGCTAGCCAGGTTATTTCTGCAGCCCCCTGGGTTCTGCTGGCTTCTGCAGTACCCCAGTAAACCTGCTGTTTCCCTTTCTGCCCCTCCTGCAGACTCAGTCCACTGTGATCTTCCAGATGAGATGCTTAGTGCTTTCCTGGAATCTCTGCTTTACTGCATGGAGTTTCTCTTTGGGAGACCACAGAAGGGAATGTGTGTGTGTGTGTGTGTGTGTGTGTGTGTGTGTGTGTGTGTGTGTCTCCAGGAGGAGTTAGGGCCACTTCAATCTAAATGGTAGAAAATGAAAAAGAGTAGATGTCCCTGGTTTCAGATGTGAATAATGCTGCCCGGCCATGAGGAGTTGAAGGGAGCCTGTACGTGCATTAGGGAACATTTCCCTTAGCTGGGAACAATGTTTTATTCCTGGCAAAGAGGTTGATGGATTTCAGATTGAATTAGCCTGGTGCTCAGGACACAGACAGCACTGGTAATGTGATCTGCTGGGCTGGTAGCCTTTCCCTCTTTGTCTGGCCACCTGGGCCACGGGCCATGGCAGTCACTGGTGGTTTTGGGCTCTGGATTCAGTCAGCAGGGAGAGGTGTTGGACTCATTCATGGGAAAGGAGCAAGAGCCAGAGAAGCTGAGTGGAAGGGAGGGTCTGGCACCTCCTCAGAGGCCTCCACTCCGAGGTGAGCTTGGAGACGGGAGGAAGGAAGTCATTATGGACCTCATCAGCGCATGCCCTGGGCCTGGAAGTTGATCTCACGGTACTGACAATCCATAATGGGTTGAGAGGTCAGGACTAGAGGCCCGGGTGAGCTAGTCCCCAGGGATGGTGGTTCTCAGAGTGTTTGCTGACCAGCATCTGCTGCTAGTAGATGCTGTTGGAAATAGATTTCCCTTCCCCTCGCAGACCTGCCAGCCAGGCACCCCAGGACTGGCCTTAGCACTTCTGTCTTAGCAAGCCCTCTGCTGGGACCTAATGCATGGGAAATTTGAGAACTGCAGCCCTAAAAATAGCTAATGGGCACCCTGGACCCCAAATCTGTCACCCAGGACCAGGTTTGTGTGTGGGGTGCCCGGGACTGCCCATGGAAAAGAGGACTTCCTTCTCCTGCCAAAGGTTAACAAATAGGTGTTTTGTTATTTTTTAAAAAAGCCTTCTGGTGTTTTCAAAAGTGTTTATTGATTCGCTCATTCAGTCAGATACCAGGGAGGGTCTGCTTTGTGTGGAACAATGAATTTACACTGAAAGACGGGGTCTCAAGGGGCGTCCATTTTCCTGCAATGACTCCAGCTTGTCCTTTATGGCTGAGCAGTGCTCACTGTGTGTAAACACATCGTCTTTATCCATTTATCTGTTGATGGACATAGAGGTCACTTCCAAGATTTAGCTGTTAAGAATTGTGCTGCCATAAACATAGGTGTGTATGGGTCACAATAATAGCATGACTTTAACTCTTTGGGAAGATACCTATGGAAGAAGATGAATAGCTGAGTTAAATGGAATTTCTAGTCTTAGTTTCTCAAGGAATCTTCATACTGATTTCCATAGTGGTTATATCAAGTCCCCACAGTGAATGTAATCTTTATGTGATGCAAACATGTACTAATAAATATAAAAAATTTTTAGAAATGTAAGAAAGTCTTTGCCATCAAGGTAAGAATATGTGGAAATGACAATTTTGCTCCTAACAGTAAGCACACTGGTCTACTAGAGATGAGGACAAAGAGGTGTAAAACCAGAGAGGATGGAAAAAACTCTTAGGACCGAACAGGAGGGTGGCCCTGGGACATGTTCATGGAGAAGATGACAGGGTGGGGATGAAGCGCTTATGAGGGAACTGGGAGAGAGAGGACTGTGAGTGGAGGAGATGCATGTGGGACTGAAATTACTTAATAAGCTGCTGTAAACTTGGCTTCCCCAGTACAAACGCGTCTGCTGTTCTGTAGGTGAAGGGACTGACCCTAGGACACACTGGGCTAACCTCATGGTAATGGCAGAAAGCAAGTCCTTCTGGAGGCTCAAGGGAGCAACCCATTTCTGTCCCTTTCCCAGCTTAGAGGTGGCCTGCATTCCTTGGTTTGTGGCCCCTTCCTTGTCTTCAGAGCCAGCAATGGCAGAGGGAGTCCTTCCCACTTGGCCATCTGACTGGCTTTCTAGACTCATGTAATTCGATTTTCTCCACTAAAAATCTTGGATACTATGCTCCCCTCAAGGCTGTTAGCTTTGACCCCACCCACAAGATTCTTTTGCTATTTGAGACTCTAAGCGCACAGTGTGGCACCTTTGGAGCCATTGCTTTGCCTACCACAGGTAGAGCATGGGTGCCTGAGGTGGGGAGACTGTTTTAGGAAGGGTGAGGAAGCCTAGGGTAGCTGCACCATGGCCAGGAGTGGGGAAGAGATGCTCTCGGCAAAGGTCCAGGTGTTAAGAATAGTAGTGGTTGAGTTTATTCAGTTGATAATTTCAGAAAAGAAATTTATTTCTTTGTAGGGGGAAAATGGATAGTAGCAAATGGGACAGGTATAGTTAGAAGAATTCCATTTCTTCTTTTGCTAGTTTTCCTTATTTTATTGATGTGTCTCACTCACTGATCTGGAAGTGCATTGGGTAAATCAGTGTGATTCACAGGAGTCTTAGTGCAATAAGCTTGACCTCCAGTTAAAAAGTAGCCTTTGAATTGTTATGTTCAAACAAGCCTGATAGATACATTACCTGAGTGAAAGGAGGGGGGCAATCCAAGAGGAACAGTGTCCCTCTGCAGGAAAGTAACAGTGAGTCTCCTCCTTGTGACCACAGCTTTTGATGTGGGTCCATAGTCTTTGTCTGCTTTCCCCTTTGAAGATGGTGTCTCGTAAAAGCAGACCTTGCTGACTGTTTTAAAGTTCCCAGCATCCAAATCCCTCAGTGCATCTTCCTTCTTCCTTCTGGAACGCATTTTCAGTGGTCACAGGTCAGCATGTACTGAGTGCTTCATCATGAGCAGTAATGGGTTTTAAGTTGGCCGTAACCCACACACCCTGTCCTGATCTACTGCCATATCTTACTGTAGTACTAAAGCTCAGATTTTAAGAGCTTGCTATTCAAGTGCTTCATGCTGCAAAACTACTCTGAATGGAAGTGAGTAATTTAAATCTTTTTCCTGTCATACTTCCTGCCGAGAAGGGATGGAAGGAAGGAGAGTCAGGCAGTGAATCTTAGAGATAAACGTAAAGGCGTGGAACTGGGAGAAGTAATTTTAACCAAAACAAGGGACAGTAATAATCCCAGGCAACAGAAAACGTACAGTGACTTATGAAGGTACATGTCAAGGGAGGTGGAAATGTAAAGTAAAACATTTTTTAAAGTAGAGGCTGGAGTTTGAACATGTTAGCAATATTTGTTTCTATAAGGAAAATGATAACATATGGTCAGACTTACCCAGAGACACCTTCTATGAAATATCTGCTTGTGTACTTTTGCGAACCAGTGCACGGATGTGAAGGAAAGGAGTTGCGGGAGTTTATGATTAACACTCTCCTTTCCTGCTTGAGTTTGGAACTAATAGAGACAGAGATACAGGGGTGGGACAGATGAAAGGAAAAGCATGTGTGTATATATATGTTGCTGATAAGAGCTAGAACGAGGATGTGGCTTTAGCTGTGAGTCCGGCTGGAATTACTAATTCTGTCCCTGAGCTGGAGGCCTACAGTGCTAGAATAGCTGTGCTAGTCACAGACCTGCTCTCTGTCCCTGTCCACTCAGAAGAGAGGGGGCGGCTTGGGGGCTCGGTTGGCACAGGCAGATCTGCAGAGGGGAGAGGGACAGAGAGAGCCTGGTCCCCACTCCCCACCCTGCTCCCCTCCCCCACCAGACCCTCTCTCTTCCTTTCAGCAAAGAGTCCAGGCAGATCGTCTTGCCTCCTACAAAACCTGAAGCCAGACTCAGACTTTCTGTGCCTTCTCTGGCAGGATCAACTTAGATTTGACTGAAGATTTCATGGTGGAATGGGGTGGGGTGGGCAGTTACATCACATCTGACAGGTTTTTTTTTTTTTTTTCTTTTCTACTCAAAAAGATCCTCTTAGACAGTTCACTGAAGGCTCTGATTGTAGCTTGTCAGAGCTTGGAAAAGCTTGGATTGTAGCTGTCTCTTTCTTTCCACCATCCTCCTGGCTCCTTGCACGTCTTACTGTCTCTCAGAGAGAATCTGAGTGTATTCAATGCTTGTTTTTACCCTTTCTTAGTTCAAGGTCCCTTGGAAAAGTCACTTAGCTTCTTTATGCCTCAGTTTGGTAATCTGTAAACAGTGAGTCAAATCCTGAGGCATGCTGCCTGAGGCCTTGTGATTCTTGGAATGGTGTATCAGTTACTTACTGCTGTGTAATGAATTATCCCCAACGCTAGATACTTCATAAAGATACTTCTGGAGGTCAGCAATGCAGGAGCAGTGTAACTGGAGAGTTTCTCATGAGGAAGCTGTTGGCTGGTACTACAGTCCCTGAAGGCTTGAGCACGGGTGGAAGATCCACTAAGTTCTCTTACACACTGCTGACAGGAGGCTTCACTTGATTTCTCACTGGTGGGCTCTCTGTGCGGCTGCTCATGGTCCCGAACCCCCCAGAGTGAGGAAACCAAGAGGACCAAGCTGTGGATGGAAGTTTCAGTCCTCTAGGACATAACCTAAGAAGGGACCTACCCTCACTCTGTGGTCAGTCATAGAGACAAATGGTGACTCACACTAGTATGATGTGGGGGAGGCTTACCCGAGGATATGACTTCTAGAGGGTGAGGACTGTTGTTGGGCGCCAGCCTGCTGAGGTTGCTTGGAACTGGGAGTGGTCAGGCTGAAGCTTGTGGGTCAATATTTTTGGTACAAAGTGCACTTACACTCTGGACTTCCTGATTTAGTTTGTATTTGGCTGTACCAAGTCATCAGGGAATAGTGAGAATGGTCACACAGGTATAAAGGCCTCTTTTCAAATTTGATTTTATTTCTTTTTTAATGCAGTTCAGTTTTGTTATTTATTTTAACTGATGAGTAATAATGTTATGTATTTATGGGGCACAATGGGATATTTTGGTACCTGTATGCACTGTGGTTCGGTTCACTCAGACTAAGTTAGCGTGGCCGTTATTGCAAGTATTTACCATTTCTTTGTGAAAACATTTAAAATCCTCCTTTTTTAAAGCTACTTTGAAATACATGATAGGTCATTACCATCATCCTGTTAAGAGCCCAGGTGGGGAAATCACAGGAACTGGGGGTCCTCCGGCCTGCCCTGTGGTGTCTGGGGCGAGGGCAGCTCCACAGGTCCTGGTGGCTGCACACCCGGTGCTCTGAAAGCCACCTCCGTGCAGCAGGGCCATTATGTCCTTCCCATCCCCAGAGATGACTTCTTCCCATGATCAAAGGCACCTCAGCTAGTTTTCCATCTGTGTCGGCCCGTGACATCACAGACCTGCTCAGGAGTCACTGAGGGCTGCAAAGTACTCGGCCCCCGCCCAGTACTGAGTGATCCCAGCACCTTCAGTGCCAACAACCGACAACCAGAGTGGGAAACTCAAGCCCCTGCCGGGGCCTGTAAGCAGGAATCAGCCAGGCAGAAGGGACGGGGCCTGGGAGAAGGAAAAGCAGTGACAGAGACCTACGCGGGCGGATCACCGGGGACCTCCCGGGTCACTTTGGGAACTTCATTTGCTTCTGAGGGTTGCAGGCATCTTTGATGGACAGTTGTCAGCATCCTAGTGAAGCTTTGGGAGTGGTTCCCATCACATTCTATTTTCTTAATAAATTCAGAGTCTGTCTGTGAAAAAGAAAGCAAGTACTTGAAATGATGCCTTGCTTGCCTGTGGTGTTACTCATGAGCCCGAGAGCCAGCTGTGAAAATCCTGCCTGTACCTATCGTCCAAGATGGTGGTGGCACACCTACGGCATGCGTGCCTTAGTGAGCATGCAGAGCCCTCTCTCTTGCCCATGCAAGCCAAGTCATTCCAGCTGCCGAGCATCAGCTAACAGTTGCTTTTTCTAAACTGAAGCTTCAGTATTCGGGGTTAATTGCAGTGTTGGCACTGTGTGATAAATAAATGGGTTTTGGGTTGCAGTTTGAGCACTTGACCTCTAAAAAGTTTGCTGTCACTGGTCTGAGAGGTCAGGTGAGGTATTTCTCCACAGGAAGTACACTGATCTCACCAGGCAAGGAGGCCACTTCACGCCACAGCTGCACACAGTAAATACCCAGCATATTATGCTTCGAGGTCTAACGTCTAGTCTCAGCAGCAGTGTGGCACAGTGTACAGGTCATTGGTGGGTAGGGAAGGAAGGTAAAGAAGCCATTGGCCTGTGCTTCCCCTCTGCTCTGGGGACCTGTGGCCATGTGGGAAGACTTCAGTCCCCAGGATAGAGGGAATATAGCCTCCCATATATTACATGTTGCTATTTTTGCTTTGGGATAATTAAAAAAAAATTAGTCTGTGTTTCCAGTGCATAATGACTACATTTCTTGTGAGGAGTTGGTACGTGTATGGAACACATCTTAATTATTTCTTTATCTCCTTTTCTGTACTATGTAACCCCTTTCTCTATCTCTTGGTCTCTTTTCCATTTGCAAACTTAGTGTTATTTTTTCTTTCAGTTTTAAAAAATTAATACATATTTGGAGTACATATGAACAGATCCTTTGTGGGGAGTTGGTACATGCCCATAGCACACCTTAATTCCTTTGCCTCTGCCTTCTCTCCATTTTTTGGTCCCCTTCCCACCTGCAAAGATCTGTCTCCCCATTTCCTATTACCCGTCTCTTACTTATAGTTTGGGTTTCTCATGTAAGAGAAATCATGCGATATTTAAGCCGTGTGTCTGAGTTATTTCACTTAACATTATAGTCTCTAGGTGCATCCATTTTCCTAAGTTCATCTCTCTTTGTGGCAGAGTAGTATGTTGTTGTGTATATATACCACATTTTCTTTACTCATTCACCTGTTGGGCATATATAGGCTGCACACAGATGCAGTAATTTTGATTGGGGTTGGTTGAATTCAAAGGTGCAGAATTGCTGGGTGTGGTGGCACATGCCTGTAATCTCAGCACTTGGGAGGCTGAGGCAGGAGGATCGTTGTGAGTTTGAGACCAGCCTGGGCTACAGTAGAGTGAAATCAAGGCTAGCCTGAACTGCATAGTGAGACCCTGTCTCAAAAAGACAAAAAAACCCCCCAAAACAAAGGTGTAGAACCATGGGTACAGAGGGCAGGCTGTGTGTTTATTCATAAATATATGAATATACGTACTTGTATTTATTTATTTATTTATTTTGGGTAATGGGGATTGAACTCAGGACCTAGCACTTGCTAGGAGGGGGCTTGTGCCACTGAGCTATATCCCTAGCCCTTGTACTTGTATTTAGAAATTCTGTTTATAATATTTTATATGTGTTTATATATTTTTAAATGGCTAGAAAGAATCAAAAGAAGGGGAATAATTCATGACACGTAGAAACGATATGGGTTTCAAGTTTCCATGTCCGTATTTTATAGGAACGCAGTGCGCATTCTCCCTTTTGCCTGCACTGTTGTTGCTCTGGTGCGATGGCTGCAGGGCTAGAGTTTCAGCGGTGCCTGGGCGGCCTGCAAGGGCAGAAATAGCTACCTGTCACTTGGCCTTAGCAGGAGTTTGCCGGAGCCTGTCCCATTCCCAACGTAGGAAAACACATAATGTGTAAGATTTGGCTGCGTCCATTTGGGAAGCTGGTAGAGGTGAGGGAAGAGAGAGCCTTTGGTAAAGTGAGTTTCCTGTACTGGATGTGGATCTAATGGCTTTTATTTCTGCTGTCCTTCCAAGATAAGGTCAGTGAGGATACAGAGGACACACACAGCGGCTGTCACTGCAGCCAGGTCCAGATAGAGCTTGTGAGTCGAAGGCAACAATTCCTAATTGTTTTTGGACCTAAATGCATTAGACAGAAAATGCATATGCTGGTGGGAAGGTTTTGCCATTTTGTTTCTTTTTTTCTGATGTTCTTAGGCTGCGACTTTCTCAACTGTGTCATTAAGATTCATCTGTGGTAATTACTGAGATCAAAGTGCATGTTCTCAACATGTCAGAAGAACTATATTATTTTTTTCAAAAAAAATTCTCTTAAGCTGCCAACCATGAAACATTTAAAAAAACAGTCTTTGGATAACTTTATAAGGTGCTTCTGGGAGAGTCTTCCTGTTTGCCATGCTGAAGGTAAAAATCTGAAGAGCGTATCTTTTTTGGGGGGGTCGGGGGGTAGAACAATTCTGGAGGATATAGTCCTTGGGACAAATTGTGGTTTAGACATTTTCTTTTTTTTTTTTTTTACATTTTCTTACTTTATTTCAATTTTATGGAAAATTTTTCTTTAACATTCTTCCTCATTATTATCTAGAATGCACACCTTCCAGCAAAGACACCTTTCAGAAGTCAGATGTTTTAAAAAATTTAGAACTACTGGGACATTTTGTGTTTTAGTTTGGGGTTTTGCAAGGGGGAACAATTTAATACAGGACACGTAGTTTATAGAATTATTTTATAATAGTTATACAAAGAATCATATACAAAGAGAGTGCAAGAAATCTGTCCACACACTAAAGACCAAAGAATCCAGCTGAGGGCCTGGATCCCATGGTAATATCCTGCATGAGTTCAGCTGAAGAGCTGAGCTCATAACAATACCTCCTGTGGTCCAGCTAGAGGCCAAGAGCCCATGACAATGTCTCATGCAGGCTTGTTTCACAGGTCTGTGCTGGGAAGGCCCAAAGGTCAGTGGTGGCAGCTAGAAAGTCTATGCCATTCTATGCTCCATCTGAACTAGAGCCATGCAGCAACACCCAAAGTAAGAACCAGAGCTCCCTCGAAAAGTACCACAGCCATCCTCAGCAACAGTGAGGTTCTGAGCTCTTCTGATGATAAGGAAAGCCAAGTTCCCATCAGGAAAGCCAACGCAACAAGCTTCTCCAGGAGACTAAGCAGTGCACCATCTTCCCCTCTGGAGTCGGGAAGCGAGGCTCGAAGTGAGGACCAGAGCTCCCCCGAAGTGAACCGTAACCATTCTCAGTGATGAGGTCCTGAGCTCCTCCTCCAATGAGAACAGCCAAGTTCATCAGGAAAGCTTGCATGACAAACTCCTCCAAAAGAACCAACAGCTCCTTAGAACTTCTAACAGCAGCCTATAGCTTTTCTTCTGCTCCAGTTCTGCCTCTTATGCTGTTGGCATCAATCCTCAGGTGGGCTTCCCATGCCCACACCCAGCGCCGTGCTATTTCAGTGCAGTTGGGTGTTATACAAGTTGCCCACCAGTTGTCAATCCACCGCATTTTGGTGGCCTGATACACTACAATTTGGATTCATGTGACACACACTGTGATGTCTTTTGAGAGCTGGGTCAGGGACTGAGACTGTTCTGCTCCCATTATTCCTCCCAGCCTCTTCTCCTTGTTGCTTTTTGGGGCTCAGCACTGTGGAATGAGGGCGTGAAGTCAGATGTCCATGGAGCCCCATAGCTTGGAGAAGCAGCAGTGGATGAGGTGTGGTAAGGAAAAAACTACTGGTGGAGAAGTGGCTTTATCTTTTCATAATAATGAAAGCACCAGAGTAAATTCTTAAGGAGTTGAGGGGGCTTAGCTGAAGTGTCAAAATTAGATGCTTGGGACTTTCCTTGGGACACACTGGCCATTTTCAGGGTCTCGTTGACGCCACGCTTTGGACCGGCCCCTGTCCTCCTTCCTTGTCTCATCCATTCTTACTACTGCACGCTGGGGGGGTCTCATCTGCCGCCCTAACAATTCGCCTAAGGTCACTATGGTGGTTTGTATCTGGATGTCCCCCCAAAGCCTCATGTAATCATGGCGAAGCAGACTTTTCAGAGGCAGCAGAATCTAGAGTTTGTGATTTGTTCATTGTCTAGTGCTGGGATGGGGGTTGTGAGTGCTACACCTCCCCTAGGGCAGGTAGCCTAGATGCCATGTAAGGGACAGAAAAGAAAGTTGCTTCTCCCTTTTGCTCTTGCTGTTTTTTGCTGCCACACTACCTTGCCTGGGAGCCAGCCGAGTAGCGACTGAAACCTGCACAAACTGTGAGCTCACGAAACCTTTCCTTACTTAATTTTGGGTATTTTGTCTCAACAGTGAGAGAAAAGCAACACAGTTATACAACTCCTGAGGTGCGGTCAGGATGCCAACCTGGTCCCTGGCTCCAGAGGATCAGAGACTGCCACCAAACTGTGCAGACAGCTCAAAACAAGATTGGGAAGAAGGAAGCCAGGGTGTTTGCTGGATGGTGGCAAAGGTTGGCCTGAGCTCTACAATCAGCCTCTTGACTTCCAAATGAGGCTCTGGGAATTCAGTGTGATTGTTTTTTGTGATTTTGCACAACAATTACTTTCGCACATCTGTTTAGTATGTAAAGTACAGTATATGCCATATAAGTGTAACTAATACAGTGGTATTTCAGTTCGTGAACACTTTTGTTTGCAAGCAGTTTGGCTCTGAACTGAAGTGTTTGACAGAATTTTGTCTGTGTTTCCAAACTCTGCGCTGGGTGATAAACACTACCATAGCCATCTTTCCACACAAACACAAACATGACCATCTTTTCCAGAATTGTAAAACAAATCAAGTCTGTGAACTGAGGTATCACTGTGTATGCTCTGTGTAAAGTATATACTATGTAAAAACATGTAAATACGTGTATTTTTCAGTGGTCTTGTTTTTAATAAGATGGGAGTCTAAAAATGGAAGTTTTCATTTTTTTATCCTTGAGAGGCCCTATAGCGGATTAGAGAAAATAATATTTATATATAGAACCAATAAAATTCTTGACCAATAGGTAGTTATTTCAGTGTTCAGCATCTCGCCTTGCTGTTTCTGTTACATAATATTAACTCTGTCCATATAAATGTTCCAGAATAGATACATGGCTAACTAGAGATTGATAGCTTCAGTCAACAATGAGGATTATTAAGAGAATGAAAGGCCTCAGACTTGGAGAAATCTTTGAGAAACTTATGTCTGATAAGGAATTCTTTTTTTTTTTTTAACAAATATAGTTTTTTATTTTTTTATTTTTTTATTTTTTTATTTTAGAAACATAAAAATACAAAGACATATTGACAAACAGACACAAATTGTCATAAAAGATAGTACAATCACAACTAACCTATAGACAAGGTGATATGGTCTCAACAATGGTTATTGCTTTATCCATTGATATCTTCGAATTGTAAACGTATGAACCCATATACAGACATGCAAATTTAGTCAGACAGTTAATCCTCTCAATAACAGAAAAAACACAAAAACCAAAAATCCAAAGACAAGAAACAAAACAGGCATACAACAACAACAGCAACAACATCAACAACAAAAAACACCGCTTGTTGCTGCTTTACATATTGATATCTTCGAAGTGTGTGTTCAGGATAACACATACAGATATACACGATTAATCTAATATCCTGTCATCGATTATTGCTTAGCATTAAGTGATATAATACAATAGTAGAACCATGTTAGCCCTCCTGCACATATGTATATTCATATATATTCCTATATACATACATA